>VZTO01004936.1:255385-283433 GCA_013400615.1 Syrrhaptes paradoxus
AAGGGTGAGTGTCAGGAGGATGGAGCCAGGCTCTTCTCTGTGACATCCAGTGATAGGACAAGGGGCAATGGGTTCAAGCTGGAACATAGGAGGTTCCACTTGAATATGAGAAAAAACTTCTTTACAGTGAGGGTGACAGAGCACTGGAACAGGCTGCCCAGAGAGGTTGTGGAATCTCCTTCTCTGGAGACATTCAAAGCCCGCCTGGATGCGTTTCTGTGCGATCTGATCTAGGTGTTCCTGCTCCGGCAGGGGGATTGGACTAGATGACCTTTCGAGGTCCCTTCCAATACCTAACATTCTGTGATTATGTGATTCTGTGAAAACAGGGGAGCTCTGGCAGGAACCTCCCCATTTCACTACATCTCAGGTACAGACCTCAGTCTGATTTTCTTCAACCAGAATAAAAACCTTTGGCTTTAGCTTCCTGATGTGCTCTGCAGACAGGAAGAATGCAGCTTTTATTCTTCCAAGTAACCTCGCAGGGACTGCTTATGAGAGCAGACATTGCAAAACCAGGCTTGAACTCTTCTGCCCCATGCTTAAATAATCCTCCTTTCTTTTCCGTTTCAGGGAGGGAACTAAGAAGGTACAAGTACAAGAAAACACTGGATAATTCACTTTTTTTTGGTGAAATGACACCTAGATATACTATTCAGCTTGAGATGTTTATCGAACTCTGGGCAGTGGAATGCCTCATAAGTGCAAGTAAATGTCTATAAAAATATTTGACTAAATCTTAGAAGTGGCATTTTGCCCTTCTTGGGGCATGAATTTCAGCTCTTAAATCCTCTGGCCAATCCCCCTAACACCTCCGCAGGGAAATCATCTGAGGGGGGTAGAGCTTAACACGCACCAACCTGCAGAGAGCCCCGTGGCCTTCGGCTGTCTGCAGGGGGTGGCTGGCCGGCTGCAGGACGGAGACAAAGATACCAATGTTAGGGCTGGGTGGGGAATAGCAAAAAGCAGCATTGGTCTTGTTACAATCAGAACTTCTGCAGTTTCTGGTAATTCTGTATTTTTATCTCGCCAGAGGCTCAGGCCTTCCCCATTCACCTGTACGCTGTTGCACGCCAGCCTTCCTCCCAGAGCTCTGTCACAGCCAGCCCCCGTGGGCTGAATGGTAATTAACACAAAGCAGGCAAAAAATACATATGATCTCCAAGCTTTGTGGATTTTCATGAAGGTTTACTGATTTTCATTTTTTTCTTTTTCTTCTGATTTATCTTTTTTTGTTTTTCTTTCCTTTTTTTCTTTCTTTTTACTTTTTCTTCTTTTCTTTGCTTTTTGCCACCTGATTTATCATGTTTCTTTTTCCAGTCACAAGCAAGAGAGAGTTGCCTGGAATATTCCTGAGTCATGATTCTATCTGGGTTTACAGAATAGCTGAAATATCTGCTAAGGACAACCCCACTGCTAACGTTATGGCCCTGCACAGCCCTCACAGGCCACCTCTCTTCCTCCCAGCTGTCTGTCTTCCAGCCGATAACATTTCAGGATCACTCCTTGGCCTCACTAAATAGATCATTTCCTACCATGGACTGCACCCTACGTGGGGAAGGAATACTTTCTTTCCTGCTAAAAAGCTGTCTTTTGGACAGTGGTACAGATGCTGTAGTGACGAAGAAACTGGAGATAAATAAGTGCTCTCCTTCCCGTTTTGCACATTGAGTGTGTCCAGAAAGAATCTGGTGGAAGGTCTCAAAACCCCAGAGGACAACAGGATCCCACTGTAGAAAGAGGAGAGGGTTTTTTTTATTTTAATTTCCATTAGTGCCTTTGGACCTTTCTCCTCTCAAATAAAGCTCTAAACCACCAGATAGCCCACAGGTCATCTGGGCACTACCTATGCAATTCAGCTGGTGTGCCTTGTGATATACTAGTGATTTATCCAGTCTGCTCATTAAAGTTTTAAATAATTAAATTTTAATCCTACTTCCCTGAGAATCTACAAAACTGTCAAGAATCTTGTCATTAATATATTAATACACTAATACATGCATACATTTGGGTTTTTTCAGTATATTCAAGTTTATTTTCCCCTTGGTTTTTTTCCATATGAATATTCCCAAATAATGTATCTCATGAGGACCACACAAATTAATTTCCTTTATTGAAGGCACAAATACTTGTCTCAACCTGCAGCTCAACATCTCAGCTCAAAGCTCAGCAGAAGAATGTCCTCAGATAAGCACAGTAAATGTCCTTAAAGCTTCCACTCAAATCACTGCTCCTCCTTCCCATGGCAGTGAAGGCAAAGGCTAGCTCTGCTTCTCCCTCTAACTTCAGCACCCTTGTGCAGAAAACTTAGTTCTAACAAAAACCTGGCAAAAAGAAAGTCTGTGCTTTGAACTCCCAGCTTGTCCAGGAAGCCTGCTGTGCTGCTGCTTATCTGAGATCAGCTGTTCAGCCTCACCTGCTCCCCGAACAGCTGGGCTCTCCCATTCCCTCAGAAATGGCATCACACATCTACCTCTATAAAGTTGCAGAGAAGTGTGATCTGGCTTAAACACTTGGCAGAAAAAGCTGCCTCCTCTTCAGTTTATTGCTTTTCCTAGAAACGATTAACAGTACCTGCCAGGTGTCTCAGCAAAGGAGCCATCCTACAGCTCTGGTTTCCTGGTTTTATACTTTTTTTCCAAAGGAAACCTTAAGGGCTGGTGATGGACAGCCAGGCAGATGTAGCTCTTGTCTGTTCGGCTGAAAAGGTTACAAAATCTGTCCGAGACTGCCAGCTCTGTATTTCAAACCCTGCACGTAAAACATGTCTTTGGTCTCATTCCTGTGTATCAAAGCATAGCCGGAGTGTGAAGAGAGGAAGAAAAATCTGCACTAATAAAGATTACAACAATAATTATCATCCTACAGTGACATCTGAGGATAGCAGCCATCACCATGGGAAAACCTGGGGTTGGAAGGAGAAGACATCTGTGGACTTTGACTAAGCTGCAGAGCCCTACAGCAAGCTTTGGATTTGGCCCAAAGACCCAAGTCCCTGCTCACAAGGCATGAGGTGGAGCTACGCACAGCACCCTACCTCAGCTGTCCGTTTGGGAAAGAAAGGTCTCTCCAGCCAGAAGCAGCAGCCTAGTGAAAGACACACAAACAACCCTTCCAGATCCAACAGGAAAATTAACCCATCTGGGAATTCAGGGGGCATATTAGTCCTGAGTGGGAAAATTTATTAAGTGATTGGTATTTACTCACTTATCTAGTTGTTTCAACAAACACATTTAGGATCTATCCCCAGTATTTTCGAGCATGACTACATCTACTGAATTTCCTCCTTGGCATATCTGTTACCTGTATTTTCCTAGAACACGTTCATAGACCGTTAACAGTGGCAGGTTAATACCCATGTGTTTCTTACATCACATTTTAAAGGCTTTCTGCCATTTTTGTGACACATATTCAACACTATCAGAGACATAATTCTTATCTGGAGTCATGAGAAAAACTGACAAGCAGAATCCCATCTTTAAGTAGTTTTAAAGCAGTGAAGTGCTACAACAGCAGTTATTCAGAGCCTTTTGAAAAAGTAGGCATTGTGTCATCCAGTTTTGTAAGCTTAAAGGAGTTGCCTGACCCTTCAGAGAACAGTTGCTGTCTTTGTCAATTCCAGAATACAGAAGTATACGTTGATCTCGGTATTAAAGATGGAAAATATTCTGCCTTCAAACCACGCCACTGGCATGTTTCATGTACAAGTGAATTGCCTTCTTAACCTCACGATGCTTTTCATACTGCATCTTAAAAAAAATTTCCAGGAAATTTTATTAAAGAAAATGTTTGAAATTTGGGGTTTGTTTTGGTTTTTTTTTGGGGGGGGGGTGAATGTGAGCAAGGAACATGCATTATGAAAATTCTTAATAAATAGTGCAAAACCAGAACTTCAGAGCTCATCAATTTATTTTCCTTTTTCTTAGAAAATTAGAACACTACAGGCTTTCCCTACATGTGTATTGGTTGGAAAAACTTTGTGGGTTACTGAACATATAAAAAAATTCAAAATCTTCTCCAGCACTTTTACAACCATGCTACTTCTGCACAGAAAAGCTGTATCAAAAACTAGCAGGCATTAGACACATTTTTTTCCTAAATTTTGAGTTTTATAGTTACCACCCAGAATCTAATTTAAGACAGTAATTTATTAAATGTCAGAGGCATTTTCTATACAAAATTTAAAACAAGTCAGTTTTACACTGGATTTTTCAAGCTCAGAGGAAGAAATTCCCTTATAAACACAACCCATTCTGCCTGGCTGTTAATGGTTAGATAAACTGCTAGAGCTGCTTAAAGCTTGAGAGTAGATGACAAAGCTGCAGGAAAAACATAAAGAAAATAAAAAAGATCTTATAGCTTACATAACGTGCTAGGAAATCCCCATGCTACAGAAGTCTTGCGCTATTTCCTCAATAAAACACATGACACCACAGTGCACAGCCATCAGGAACAGGATTTTGCATTTTCTGTTGCTGAAAACCACTAATAATTGACTCCTGACTGACAGCATTAGGTTGCCATAGTACTGTCTGAGATCTCTATCCATAAAAACATATTTGGGCCGAGCGGAACATGACCAGTGCCTGTCTTGACAAAGGGCAGGTGTGTGTACACTCAAGCTGAGGTTGCCCCATAAAACAGAGTGACAGCAAACCAAACAGTGGTTTGTGTGTATAAATTTCAGGCAGATGGAAGGTCACATCTCTGCTGATGTAAACTGACACAACTGCACTGAAGTCTGTAGAACGATGACCGGTGAACATGAGTAAAAATATATCACGCTGTCTGCAAGGTCTCCGGGCAGAGGGAAAGTAACAATAAATATTCTGTTTCCATTTCTTTCTCACTGCACTTCCTGAAAAACAGTTGCTGAGTTTCACGTTCACATTATGATAGGACACATGCACACATACAGCCACCCTCAATGTGGAGTTAGGATGGCTCCAGTCTGCATCCTTAGGCCATTAAAGTCTGTGTCACATTTTTGCACAGCTCCTTCAGTCCCCTGCAGCTTGAAAATAAGCCAGGAGGAGTGGTGACGGATGCATGGGATGCTCTGTGGTGCTGCCCATTATTTCAGAAGGAGGGTCTTGTAGGCTAGGCCATTTTAACCAGCTTGAAGTAATTACTAACAACATAAAATTCACTGCTGCATGAGTTGCACACATGTAGTGAGCCTTGCTTCTGTAATAGGGCCATTTCTGTATGATGGATGTAGCAACAGCATGGTGTAATACCACGAAGACTTATTTTGATAGGACAAGAGGAAACGGCCTCAAGTTGCACCAGGGGAGGTTCAGGCTGAATAGCAGAAAAAATTTCTTCCCTGCAAGAGTGATCAGGCATTGGAACAGGCTACCCAGGGCAGTGGTGGAGTCACCATCCCTGGAGGGGTTCAAGAAACATGTATATGTGGTGCTTGGGGACATGGGTTAGTGGGTTGGGTGGTGTTGGGTTGACGGTTGGACTTGAAGATCCTTGAGGTTTTTTGCAACCTTATTGATTCTATGATCTTATGATTTTGGGAGAGGCAGAGTGAATTTTACATAGCAGAGGGTGATGGTGTTGCGAGCAATTGGAACTGGATTTCTAAGTGCCAGGAGCTGGGCTCATCCCGGACCCAATCCAGCCTGGCTCGGCTGTGACTGAAACACACAACCACTAATGGCCATTTTGTGACAGATACGAAACGAGCGAGTTCAGTTCCTAGGGACCAGTCCCACAAACCACGAAAACATTATTTGTGGTAGACACAGCAGGGAGAAGCCAGTGGCTAAATTGCCTGTTGGGACTGGATTCACTCCCAGCAAGCAACAGGATGAGATTTCAAACATACACAAATGACGTGCTTGAATATTTGGAGGCCTCTCTGGAAGACTGTACTGAGCAGCACTGAGACCCTCCTACTCATGGACAAATACTGCCTGAAATCTGTTCTTCTGGGTTGCTTGTTTAGCACCATTTGTGAGCACTGAATCGACTCTGACCTAGAACAGACTAGCATGCTAACATGAAGTGAAGCCATCAGGTAACTATGGTTCAGATTAAAAAACTAAGGCTAGGAAAGAAAAAAAGATCAGAGAAGCTTCATACGACTATCCCACAGCACTGGGATAACACAGCCACGGAACTGTCCTCCGCTGGAGCAGCCACACGTCCCCCCAGCCCCGAGCACAGGCAAAGCGATCTCAGCACAGCAACGGTTTGAAAAATCTGCACCCTGAGGCTAACTGTAGGCAATAACAAAGTTTCAGCTCACTAAATTGGTTTCTGACCAAGTCTATCTCTTTCTGTATCACCTGCGTGTCCTAATCTGGTTTTACCAGCGTGCTGCTCTAATCCAGACACAGCAGCATTAAGCAGATAGGGAGAAGCAGAAACCGACCTTTCTCCACTTCTTAAAAAATGTGATTAGCTGGGTTTGATGATATGAACCATTACTGCCTTTCCTTTTTGCTTTCAGGAGTACCTGAAGAAAATCACAATTTTCAAAATATGCCATATTGTATATTACAAAGCAGACCTGAGTATTGTGAATTATTATTTTTTTTTAATACAGCAGGTCTTTGCTGTTCATCTGCTGGCAGAATTGAATTCCAGGTTTGTGTTTTTCTAAGGCAGGAAAAAATGTCACTCCACAACTGCAACTTGGAAGTGGTATTGTCACTGTATTCCTAAAATGAGTTTCATTAGACTTTTTATGGTATTTCATAAAAAAAACAAGTCCACTCACCATCTGTGAGCACTTTCGTCACAGCCTCATTAGGGAAACATCTACTTGGCTTGCTTTGATTTTCTCAAGTCATCTTTTTTTAGTGCTAATTACACCCTCAGATACAGCCTTGTGGTTATATATTACTGCATGGCAGCACTCACTGTTAACAAAATGCCATGGGAAGGGGGAACTGTGAACGTTAGCTTTTTAGCCCCCATTTCTGCATATCACATAAATGTTTCTGAGCTCTACCTGTTTGTTGTTTTTTTTTTCTTCAAAAGAGCCACAAGCAATTGCATGCGACTTGCTTTCTCGAGTGTCCTACACCCACAGCACGAGGGAACTGTGCCACAGGGGGAACAAGGCAAAGTTTGCAACAAGCAGAGGCCTGTCGCTCTGACACAGCTGCACTAGATTTTTAAGGCAAGTACATATGAGTCAAATTCATTTTATGTATCAAATCCAGCGGTTTTATTAGCTGCCAGGCTCGAACTTGCAGAGCATCTCATGTACTGTGAGCTGGGAGTCAGAAACAAGTAGAGTCAAAACCAATTTGTTAATCCCACCTCCTGGCCTCATCCGGGCAGTCACATTCAGAACCCAGCCAAAGAAAACAAAGCTGCTGAAACTCCCAGGGAACTGAAAGAAGATGTGATTTTTTTTTTTTTTAATGCTGGCAAAGCCTTTACAATTCCTTCCTGCACTGCTGACATATTGCAGTGCAAGCAAAGGAGCCGTGCTGGCTATCCTACGCTCTCGAGGTATCATCAGCTGCCTCACCTTTGCTTGGGGGTAAGTGTATCTGCGTGAGGAATTAATGTGGAGTAGCTAGTGCACGACCAGTTAGCCAAATAGCTCGCTTCACAGTAGGCAAGCCCCTACATTTCCAGACAGAGTGCTAGCATGTTTGTGAGTAACTGTGAAGGACTTCTAAAGAACGCCTTTCAGACCAACAGGCAACCCAGCAAAGCATCAGAACTGATCTGTGACATGTATCATGTACTCTGTGAAAGCCAGACTTGAGCAAAAAGACCAACATATTCCACTGACACTGCTTTCTTCCTGCCAGCCACATGGACAATAGTCTCCCTGAAAGAAAAGTGAGCCTGAAATGAAACTTTCCTCTATTATAACTGACGAGAAGTGACTGCCAGAACATGGGCAAATAGTCAGTGCAGCCTGTACTGGCAAACTCAAATAAAATATGCATAGTAGGCCAGGAGAGCTGCAATTAAATGCATACTTTCTTCCTCACATTCCTTTTTAATTAATTTTTATTCATTCTTGCAGTGAGTAAAGGTGTAAAAAGTAACAAACAGGCAGAATACCTACCTTTCACCTATTAAAAGAAGTATTTGGACAGCACTGTGAAAATCCTACAATGCCCTTTTATTCCTCACTTCCTTTTAAATAAAAACCTGAGATTTGAACCAACTATCAAGTCTGGCTCTATTTCAGGTGACCAACTGTTATTAATAGTCTGAAGAAGAAATATGATACAGAGACTTATAGTGTAAACAGAACAGAGCAGGTAGCCAGAACTGTTAACCCTACTTCAGTTTTTTGTCAGGGGTTCGCTATTTGATCTCTTCAAAAAATTTTGAGTGAAAAGTTTTCAGGCCTAAGGCTGGAATCTATGGGCACTCCTCGACGGTCCCTGGCACGAGAGTCTGTTTACTGAGCCTGTCAGGGACCAGGAAGGAGTGCAGTGCATGGCTGGTCTTCAGCACAAGCTCTATCCACCCAGGCAGCAAACAAGCCACAGGAAACTCCCGCCTTGTATGGGGGTGCGTGAATAGGGAAAAAAAAGAAACTAAACATAACAAAAGTGTTACGGGCAAATAATACCTAAAAGGTGAAAACGATGACAGCTTCCTCTTCCAAGTGGTACAGGAACCAACAAGAAAAGGTGCTATGCTGGAGCTTGTCCCTACCAATGAGGAGGGGCTGGTGAGTAACGGGAAGCTCAAGGTAGTCTTGGCTGCAGTGGCCATGAAATGGAGTTCAAGATCCTCAGGGGGTCAAAGAGGGTGCGCAGCAAGCCCACTACTCTGGATTTCGAGAGTGGACTTTGACCTCTTCAGGGACCTGCTTGAGCAGTGTCACTGATATGGAATCCATAGATAAAGATGGAGGCTATACTGATTTTGCCAATGTTGAACAGGAAGACAAAGGAGGTCTCCCTCCCTGCTGGGGGAGTTACTGATTGTTATCCTTTGCTGACTTGTGAGTAGACTTTTTTTCATGTGAAATCAGATTCAGTATTGTCCACAAAGCATGTAAGCTAACTCAATATATTTTCTTCTACAGTGGGTGTTTACTGTAATTTTCTGCTGTAGGCCTGCATGGGATCTGATGCACCTTTTCGTCTGCCTTATTATTGTTTTCTGACTTTGTTTCTGCTAATTCACTTAATCTTTGTGGGACCTCATGGCACCTGAAAAACCGAACATGAATCACTACAGCAAGGTAATGCTGATGGTTCGAAAACACTAACAGCGGAATAAGTTGTCGGGGTGACTGTTAGCTACGCTAAAGGATTTTAGAAGAGAACTAGATTTAAGGCTGAAATCTGGAGTCTTTTCTGTTCCACATGTATCATTTGAGTATTTCAAAAGGAATTAAGCATGTAATTCTTGGACAGAGCGACGCTCATGCCAGAAGACACTGAAAGATACAGATACAGCTTAGCCAACTCCTATACCACTTTCTCCAGAGACTCTGAACAAAGGACATGTTGAGGAGGATAAGGATGTCTAGTAGACTCACTAACCACTATAAATGATCCCAAAAGTTGAGAATAAAAGCACTTGCTAGAATATTCTAATTTATACTGGGAGGGTACTGTGAAGGTCACTTCCACAGAACCCAAATACTTCTTTTACACTAAACTCAGGACACGGTGAAACAGCAGAGAGAATCTCTCGATAAAAACACATTGAAGAAATGTGTTTTGAAGCCAGTAATACCCAGACAGACAAACCAAATGATAGCTATGCCATCTCCACTTTAATGTAAATTTTGCAGTATATCAAATCGGGTGATCTAAAACCATGCCATGTTTGTCAGTTATGTCCTAGAGAATACCTGGCAACTTGGTGGCAATCACCCCTTGGACACAATAGTGTGTTTCTTTTAGTATGTATGTAAAAATGTCCACCTTGGCTCAGTAGATGCGTGAGCATCTTCTTTAAACAAGGAAGACCCTTGACAATAATTGTTTATGGCCAATTTCAAGAAAACATACTATTCCATTCTTCTTTGACACTCTGTCATGCAAAAAATGCCCTGCTGGGGTATTATCCTACTTACCTAATTCCTCATTCAACTGACGGACTAATGTTTTTCTGTCTCCTGCTATTCTGTCCTGCTAGGCAGAATCTGAAGCTATGTCAAGAGCATAAGCCATGAGAAAGAATCTACCTGTTGAAACATGACACATTATGCCAGAAATTGTTAAAGAAACCATTGGGTTCAGATAGGATTCAACTTTTCTTTTCCTGAGTATTTTTTGTGGTAATCTGCAAAACAAATCGGGATGGAAGGTTTGTGAAAAGCAATAAGCTGGTCATCTGCCAATAAGGAGCTTTCCATTCTGGCTTTTGATGTACCTTTGACACTAGTGTATTTCCCAACACTGAGTAATGTCCTATCTATCCTTCAGGTATGTACTTTTGATGTCTAATAGCCTAGTTTTATAAATCAGCCACCGTTAATAAACACATCAGTTTCACAACAGTGCTTAGAAACAGCAGTTCTGAGAAATGCAGTCCGCCTCTAAAAATAAATAGTCGTTGTCAGTTTTTTGGCTATTTTAAGCTTCAGGGGAAAAAAAAAAAAACCCCACATCTGAGAGAAAGCAAAAGCAGAACCTAAGCATTCCCAAACAGTTCAACAAATCTGAAAACAACCTGGTATTTCCTTTTCGCAAGAAGAACAAAGCCACTGCATGTCCACACAAAGAAGCAAGTTCAGCCCCTCACCTGGCCTCCCTCTGTTCTAGTCAGGCAGCAAAGGGGCAAGAAACATCAACTGGGATGGACAGAGTGGGAAACAGGTAGTTTTGCATTACCTGACTGATCACAGCCACAGATTCCTGTGTGACGGAGCAAACCTCACACCTGAGCTCTCCATCTATAAAGATGAGAATGCATTAATTCTAAGCTGCCTCTGATTTCTCTGTTTAGACAGGAAGATAAATTAAGAGACATTAATCTTCCTGTACATGTAATTTTAGCCCCAAATAGGCATGTCTTAAGCATTCTGGTATCACAGAATTACTAATAAATAGATTAAAAAAACAACACCTCGATGTGGCCGCTCTTGATCCACCACAGAGAAGGGAGGTTGCTGAAACTACCATCTTTCTTGATGGCAGAAGGTGTATAAATAGCAGTTAATGGAAGTTAAAATCCTCCTTCTCTTTCCTTTCTCCCCCCCCGGGAAATAATGAAGAGACAGTACATGACAGCTATTGTGATTTCTTTATGGTGTCTAAAATTATGGAAATACTTCACTTAAGAGGATGATGAACGGTCACTGCGTAACCCAGGGTAATTACCAGGCATTAACACAGAGGTACAAGACAGCAATTAATTTGCCCCCCTTTTCCAGTTCTTAGTCTTGAGGCCAAGTCTGACCTCTAGGCACCAACTGCTATTTCTGCAGCTCCTGTCCAACCCATGCCCCATTCTGGCAGGTTCCTCTCATCAGCTCTGACCAGCTTCCAAGCGATAACTTTCAGTGCTGCCTCTCCAGTTACAAAGCCAGACGTTTTAAGGGAGGGTTCTGGCGCTTTCTCCCCATCACCTCCAGCACCCAGCAGGCAGTGGCTGTCAGAAGCAGCCTACTGATCTCAGAAATCTGCTGACTGCTGAAATCCTCTTGTGTTTGCACAAGAAGGAGGCATATGATGGCTGCTACACTGATTCAGGTATCACAGTGATTTTTTACCTTCAGTGCAGAGTCTAAATAAAAAATATTATGAATTGTTACCACCCGGTAGAATGAAACTGTCACTTAACACTTCTTCAAGTCAATTATATCAATCCTACACTGTTGTCACATCAATTTGTCAAGGAGTCTAAGCAATGAAGCAGTTTCATATGCAGGTTGGATAGGATGGCATACAACAGAAAATCACTTGTACTTATGAAAGCAAACGACAAATCTAGATTGAGCTGTCCAGGCACAGGGGAAAACTTCCCTGATGAAATACTGTTGTTCTTCATGCTTTTATTGTTAAGGGCTAAATATGCTGGCTCTGCAAGATATTTTGGGGGCAGCCCAAAGTTCAAAATGGAGAGGAAGGAATAAAGAAACTGGCATTTGAGCCTTTCTATGACTACATCTTTACTATTTCCTCACAACAGGCATTCTTTTCTGATAATCTGGACAGTTAATCCAGATTAACACCATTGCTATTTTGAATTAGAAACATTTCTCTGTAAATTAGTGAATAAATAAAACCTACAAACTGAGTTGGTTTGGGGCTCCACCTTCCCCCTGCTCTCACCAGGGCCCCCACGTCAAAGGGCTGTAACAACTGAGGGTGTCTTTTTTCAGCCACAGAAACACAGCGCACAAAGGTCCAGTAACAAACACAGCCACGCTCACTGCAGCAGTTTGCTGGATCTCTGTCAGAGAGAGCACGTCGTCTGAAGCAGAGAACTCTCTACTGTAAATGCATGAAACAGTTAACGTACAGCTGGGCTCGGATCCCCAGCCCAGGCTTCTGGCAACTGCCAGCACAACGACCAACAGCAAGATCTCAGTCGGATTCACGTCCTAAGAGGCAGAGGCTTCCAAAACACACACAGCTACAAAACCGAGGGACCTAAACTCAACAGCCTACCTCGTTTGTGGAAAGACAAAACAACGGAACTGTTTAAGAGCACTCGGTAACACTGTCTAAGGCAGGAAGCTGGCATGAATCCAGGCGGACAGACCAGGGTTGCCTTGGTCTGAATTTAGCTATGTATATTCTTGCCTTATGTTTCACAAAATCCTTAACTGCTCCTGATAGTAACGCCTCATTGCTAAATACTAACGAGGGGGAAAAGTGTCTTGGCAAAAACACCCAGGTATGATAAATACCAACCAATGTAGTGGGATTTTACTCTTTACACTATGATTTTACCCTTTTCACTACGATTTTACTCTCTGCACTATGATTTTTTGTCTACTGCCACGTTACCTAAAAAAAACGGGGCTTACACAACCACACCATCCCTGTGGGTTTTACCTGTTTCCTGCTGCCTAGTCAGTCTTTCCACCTATTCACTGATTTCAAGCCAGACACAGTCGGGGGATCAACACCTGAAAGACATTCAAGCCTGGGTGAGGGCGAAGGCCCCCCAGACCTCCCTGACCGAGGGCGAGAGGCTGCAGCAGGAGTTCAAAGCTTTATTCGGTTTGCAAGGGTGCCACCATGTGACACAAACGCATTCCCACAAAAGGGAGACGGGAATGTCCTCCTCCAGGCACTCCAGCAACCCACCTGAAGAGACAGTGACTGCCACCAGGTCCTTCTGCCCAGTGCCGTGCCCTTCAGAGGGTCCTCCAGATTCCCCCACAAAGGGCGGTGGGGAACCCCCTGCAGCAGACCACCAGGGAACATGTGCCTGTGCACAGGGAAGAAGGCAAGAGGGAAGGCAACAGCTAATCCTGGAAGCGACGAAAAGCTTCCTAGTGAGGTGCTTTGGTATTACAGTAAGACAGGTTTTGTAACACTTTTGGCCTACATAGCTGTGAAGGTTCCTCTGGCACTTTTCCTATCAACAGGAATAGTATCTCCTGGCACTTTCCAGCATGGGATGTTGCCATCTGCCTGCTCTAAGCCCCCCTAAAACGTTGGGTGAGGGATTCTGATCTGGCTTTCACTTCCTGCCCTAGACTGCTGTGCCACAAACAGCCGCCAGGTGTTAATTAATTCCCACAGGAGTGCCTGTGCGGGGATGCCATGTGTTCATATACACCTGCGCTTTTCAGGACAAATCTCCTCTCGGTTACTATAGCAAGGGTAGTTCTTACACAGATGAGAACCAGAGGCTTAATTAATGAGAGAGCTTTCTGCCTCAGAGGAAGTGTACTACAGCCATAGATACTCAGTATGCTGCTCCCGCCATCGTATGGGGTCACGAGGCCTCTGCACGTTTGGCACCAGCAGCCTGTGCATTCCCTATGACTGCAGACTACGGTTCACCTCCCGTCACGCTTTGTCCCAGCCTGTGCATTCCCTATGACTGCAGACTATGGTTCACCTCCAGCCACGCTTTGTCCCAGCCTGTGCTCCTCATGACAAGTAGGCCAACTGCTGTTCATGAGCGGCTTTACGTATGCAAACGACTCAACAGGCCATGGCAGCATCTTGGCTTGTGGCCACAGAAGCAGCCATGCTGCTGGCATGCACACGAGGATCTAGAAGATGACAAGAGCTTGCCAGTAACCTGCCAAGTGGGGAGCACTAACCTGTGGAGTACCAGTAACCAATGGAGGGTAAACTTATATTAGTAATTTAGTCCAAACCAGGAGCGAGCTTCTGGAGTGAACTTCCTGATGTCACCCACCTGCTGCGCTCTGGTTCACACTGCAGAGCTGTGTTAGGGGTAGCCGCACTTAATTATTTTTGCCTTAAGCTACACCAGGAAATACACTCTAGGAGCACACCTAAGGCTCTCCACATCTTACAAGACCAACTATTCCTGTTGGGCTGGACTATTATTCGTGTATACATAGCCTGAATTCAATCTAAAGAAAAATCAGTAACATGGACATCGTATAGCACGGTGTGGTGTGCTAGCAGTATATGGAATCACAGGTGGATGTAAGAACTGAGATATGAAGATACTCTATGGAGATGGCTGCATACCGTGTATTTGTGGTATACAGAATCCCAGAACAGCTGAGGTTGGAAGGGACCTCTGGAGAGCCTCTAGTCCACTCTCACATCCCCAGTTACATGTTACACAAGCGCTGGCATTTTTTTAGACTAAGGAAGCCACGGTCCTAGATGGTTGGTGGTTAGCAAAAATCACAAATGCTGGCTACAATTTTCATACTCTAGAAGAAATAACATTGATCTTTTTTTCCTTGGACTTAAAAACCTGTTGAGAAACAGGCTTTCAGGCTCTGTACAGGCCTGACCTGGGACATCAGGGTACCCTCTGTGCCAGCCCAGGACATCCATACTAGTGCTGTCCTGCACTCCAGTGAATCAGCCTGGCTAAGGGGCAGTCACTACTGTGAATACAATGCTGGGCTAATACAGTTACACCACCTTCAGGATCTAAGCTGATCCGTGATCATGTTGCTCCACCAGGTTGGAAAGACCAGAAGTGTCAGTCAGCCCCTCTAAGAGGGTGCTGCATCAGACGCACTTGCCCAAAGGAGCAGGGACAGACAGGTTTGCGCACAACACCTGCCAGACAGCCTTTGTGAACAATGTCGGGTGTAAGAAGTTTAGCCATGCACATGACTCATTTACCGGTGATCTCTGTCATTGTCCCTGCAAGAGAGCAAATCCCCAAGATCCAAACTTAACTCAGCTGCTGGGGTTAGCACAGTAAATGACAGGAGGGAAGAACAACGAACGGTTGGAAAGGCAAACACCAGGGTTCCTGCCTTGGGGGAGATGAAGTCCCCCATCTGGACACCACACGGTATGGCTTGAGGAGGCCAGAAGGAAATCAGAGGTGCAATCACTCTCAGATTTGAAGCACAAATTTGGCAGTGGGGCAAGACTAACTTGATTCACACAGGAATGTGAACTAGCAGGTGATATAGCTCCCCATAGACCTGTTTACCTCTCTTTCCTTGGGGGGGTGTAGAGGGATAAATTAATGCGTTTACATTTTTGGCAAGCATCAGTTTGAATGCAGGTTTTACCCCTACCCTCTATAAGCGTTGAACTGAACTGAACCATCTCCTCACTCACGCAGATTTTACACTTGGATACATCACTGATTATTCTGGATATGCCAAAGGGATGATTGATTACATTTAAACTTGCCCCAAACTATCTCCTTCAGAGGTGCTGTCCATTATCTTCTTTTGGAGATGCAGTTGATAATGAGCCATCACAGAATAGGAAAAAGCTCAGTTCCCGGATGGAGCTCAAGGACCTCGACTTTGGTAATGGCAGTTGCATCCTGCACGCCCAACAGAAACAGGCAGACAGCCCCTACGCCTCTATATCGTTACCAGTATTAAAAACCAACACTGCAAACCTGCTGTTGTGAAAATCAACACCAGAAAATACACTAAAAGATTTTGATATTGACAGAGAAAAGTCTCAAAACTTCCTGTCAGTCTTGGAAGCAACACCAGTGAACCAGCTGAAGACAGAATCAGGTAGGCCTTTGTATGCAGCCAGAGAAGAAGAAACATTTTACTTCAAACCAAACAAACCAGTCGTGAAGCACAGAGACTTGGCAAAACCTCTTCTTGACTAGCTGTCTTCACAGAGACCCTAGGTGAATCGACAGTGTCCAGTGACCAGGATGAAGAACAATTATCAAAAAAAGACAAAACAGAAGCCATAAAGGACTAAAAATAAAAGAATGACAATAGAGATGGACAGAAGTGTAGGAACTAGACAAATATCTAATGGTAAAAGAGAAAGCCAAAAGTTACTGTGGAAATATATGACAGAGGTAGAATTAAAATGCACCAATACGACAGAAACAGCAGCAAAACAAAAATGTTGAAGAAAGGAAACAGTATCTGAAATGGAGCAATGAAGCATACATATATACACATACACACATATATATATACATCTACATAATGTATATTATAGTTGTAGGCGACTCCCTTCTGAGCAGACCAGCAGGTCCAATACACGGGACAGAACCTCCTCTTAGGGAAGGCAGCTGCCTCCCTGGGGCCCGGGTTAAGGTCATCACTAGGAAGCTTCCTAACCTGGTACAGCCCTTGGTCTATTACCCGTTACTGCTTTTCCATGTGGGAGACAATGAGCTGCCACGCATAGTCCAGGAGTGATCAAACTAGACTTCAGAGCCTTGGGACAGTTGTAAGGGAATCTGGAGCACAGGTTATTTTTTCTCTATCCTTCCAGTTGCAGGAAGCAACTCCGGAAGAAACAGACGGACCCAGTCTATTAATACATGGTTCTGTGGCTGGTGTCGCTGCCACAGTTCTGGGTTTTTCAAAGCAGGAGGGGCGGAGGGTTTGCCCTCTACACCAAGAAATGATGGAGGGAGTGTGCAGAGCTGTCTCACTAGAATAGCAATGAGCAGGTTGAAAACTTACGGGTAAGAATTAGAGACCGAGGCAACAAGGAGAGCCTTGTGGTTGGTGTCTAATACTGTCTGCCCCTTCAAGGGGAGTTCATAGACGGAGCCTTCTTACTCTAGCAACAGGAGGTATCGCACTTTCGGGCTCTCATCCTGCTGGGGCGCTTTAGCCACCCCGACATCTGCTAGAAAAGTATCATGGCGAGCTGTAGGCAATCCAGGAGACTCCTGGAATGCACTGAGGATCAGCTCTTCAGCCAGGTAATAGAGGGCCCTACCAGAGGGGACGCGATACCGGACCTGATGGTCACCAACGCAAGTGAGCTCATCGGTGATGTCGTGACTAGAGGCAGCGTGGGCTGCAGCGATCATGCACTTGTGGATTTCGCAGTCCTGAGGGATATGGGTCAGGCAAAGAGTAAAGTCAGGATCCTGCATTTTAGGAAAGCAAACTTGTAGCTGTTCAAGGAATTAGGCAATAGGATCCCCTGTGAAACTGCCCTCTGGGACCAGGGAGCAGAACAGAGCTGGCAGATCTTTGAGGATGCTTTCCATAGAGCGCAAGAGCTCTGGATTCCCAGGTGTAAGAAATCAGGAAAGGAAGGGAAGAGACCAGACAGGCATGGATGAGTCACAACCTGCTGGTCAAACTAAAGGGCAAGAAGGAAATGCACAAACAGTGGAAGCAGGGACAGGTATCCCAGGAAGAGTTTAGGGACGCTGCCTGGTTGTGTAGGGATGGGTTCAGAAAGGCCAAGATGCAGCTAGACCTGAACTTGGCAAGGGGAGCGAAGAATAATAAGAGCTTCTACAGGTGTGTCAGCCAGAAAAGGAAGGTATAAGAAAGCGTTACCCCCCGATGAGCAAGACTGGCAAACTGGTAACAATGGACAAGGAGAAGGGTGAGGTACTCAACAACTTTTTTGCCTCAATCTTCACTGGCAACCTCTCTTCCCACACCTCTCAAATGGATGGGCCACAAGATGGAGACTTGGGGAGCAAAGTCCCTTCCAGTGTAAGAGAAGAATAGGTTGGTGACTACCTGAGGAACCTCACATAAGTCTATGGGACCTGATGAGATACACCTGACTAAACCTGAGGGAAGTGGATGATGTAGTTGCCAAGCCACTCACCATGATATTTGAAAAGTCATGGCAGTCAGATGAAGTCCCTGGTGACTGGAAAAATTGAAATATTTTGCACCCATTTTTAAAAAAGGTAGAAAGGAGGACCCTGGGAATTACCGACCTGTCAGCCTCACCTCTGTGCCTGGAAAGACCAGGAAACAGGTCCTCCTGGAAGCCATGCCGAGGCACCTGGAGGACAGGGAGCTGATTCAAGACAGCCAGCACGGCTTCATCAAGGGCAAATCCTGCCTGACGAATCTAGTGGCCTTCTATGATGGAGCGACTACATCAGTGGACAAGAGAAGAGATATGGTTGTTGCCTATCTGGACTTCTCTAAGGCCTTTGACATGGTCCCCCACAACATCCTTCTCAAAAAATTGGAGAGAAATAGATTTGATGGGTGCACTGGTTGGTGGATGAGGAATTGGTTGGATGGTCACATCCAGAGGGTTGTGGTCAACAGCTCAATGTCCAGATGCAGATCGGTGATTAGTAGTGTTCCTCAGGGGTCTGTCTTGGGACCAGTACTATTTAATATCTTCATCAAAGATACAGACAGTAGGATCGAGTCACCCTCAGCAAATTTGCCGGTGACACCAAGACGTGTGGTGCAGTTCACATGCCTGAGGGATGGGATGCCACCCAGAGGGACCTGGACAAGCTAGAGAAGTGGGCCCATATGAACCCCATGACGTTCAACAAGGCCAAGTGCAAGGTCCTGCACCTAGGTCAGGGCAACCCCCAGTATTGATACTAGGGGATGAAAGGATTGAGAGTAGCCCTAAAGAGAAGGACTTGGGGGTATTGGTGGATGAATAACTGGACATGAATTGGCAAAGTGCGCTGGCAGCTCAGAAAGCCAACCATGTTCTGGGCTGCATCAAAAGAAGTGTGACTAGAAGGTCAACAGAGGTGATTCTGCACCTCTGCTCCACTCTTGTGAGAACTCATCTGCAGTACTGTGTCCAGCTCTGGAGTCCTCAGGACAGGAAAGACATGGACCTGTTGGAGCTGGTCCAGAGGAGGCCACAAAAATGATCAGAGGGCTGGAGCACCTCTCCTGTGAGGAAATGCTGAGAGAGCTGGGGTTGCTCAGCCTGGAGAAGAGAAGGCTCCAGGGAGACCTTATTGCAGTCTTTCAGCATTTAAAAGGGGCTTATAAGAAAGATGAGGACAAACTTTTTAACAGGGACTGCTGCAAAAGGACAAGGGGTAATGGTTTTAAAATAAAAGAGGGTAGATTTAGACTAGATATAAGGAATAATTTATTTTTTTTTTACAATAAAGGGGTGGTGAAACACTGGCACAGGTTGCCCAGGGAGGTGGTAGATGGAAACATTCAAGGTCAGGTTGGATGGTTGGCTCTGAGCAATCTTATCTATTAGAAGATGTCCCTGCTCATTGCTGGGGAGGTTGGACTAGATGACCTTCCAAGGTCCCTTCCAAGCCTAACTATTCTATTATTCTATGGTTCTATATAAATTTAAATGCCTGCAGCAATAGCCCAGAGTTTAACTCATGTTGAGAAAATAGTAAAAAAGGCTGCAGAGCAGAAAGTAGCCTGGAAAAATTACTGATTTTTGACTTGGTGTTTATATTTTTAAAAAGTCAAGAAATAGATCAGTTGCAGTCACAACAAAAAAGATATGTTTTGAATTTGTCAGCAAAAATTAAAAAAAAAAACACAAAAAGACAAAAATGCTTTAGTTAACCAAAAATGTTTCCTTAACACACAGTGTTTTCCTTTGTATTGGAGCCCCCACCATTTCATTTTAGTTTTCTTTTTTCATTGATCTTTTTTTCAGTTGAAAAATAGGTTTGAAATTAAAATGTTTAGGCTGAAACTAAGCATGTATTTTTGAAAAGTAAAAATTGAATGTTTTGCGTTTTTAAATTCCCCTTCCACCTTCTTTTCATTAAAAACACTTCAATGAATTTGATTTCTCAGACATGTCACTGAACCTGAAATACTGCATTTCTGTGACTGTCACAACATTCTTCTCCTAAAGACCCTGTAATTAGCAAGAGTGTTCCTTAATTCTTTTATGCCTTGGTTCTTTTTTGTTCTTCCTTCTAAGGATTCCCAGTTTGGAACTGCTTACACAGGATCAACTATGTTTTAGACAAAAGTTAGAAAATATTATGATTTCTGAACCTAGTCTGTTACCTTTTCCAAGCACTGAGACATGAACTGGAACTAATTATCTTAAAGCTTTAAGTATGCTGAGAGGTTTTAAAATTAATATAGACATAGGATTAAATATATGAAAGCACACTTATTTTTATTGCTTCTATGCCTCTGGAAATAACATTTTAAACTAACGAGCTGGAGGCTAAAAGTGTGAAACATTGTACTGACTTGGCGAGAGAGGAGTTTTCATTAGTGGATGGACAATAACAGAGATGATGGATTTGACAGATCCAGACAGTGTTTCCAAGAACTCGTACAAGTAATTGTTCTAAATAGCAGGTATTGCAACACATTGGGCTAAGGAAGGGAACTAAATCATACAGAAAATTAAAAGGTATTAAATGAGATGACACATGACACCAAGAGGTGATCCAAGACAGCCAACATGGCTTCACCAAAGGCAGATCTTGCCTGACCAATCTGGTGGCCTTCTATGATGGAGTGATGGCATCAGTGGACAAAGGAAGGGCAACAGATGTCATCTACCTGGACTTGGGCAAAGCCTTTGACATGGTCCCTCACCACATCCTTCTCTCTAAATTGGAGAGGTATGGATTTGAACGATGGGCTGTTCAATGGATAAAGAATTGGTTGGCTGGTTGCAGCCAAAGGGTTGTGGTCAATGGCTCTATGTCTGAACTGAGGCCAGTCACCAGTGGTGTCCCTCAAGGGTCTGTCTTGGGACTGCTGCTCTTCAACATCTTTATCAGTGACACAGATGATGCAATCGAGTGCACCCTCAGCAAATTTGCAGACAACACCAAGCTGAGTGGTGTAGTTGATACAACAGAGGGAAGGGATGCCATCCAGAGGGACCTGGACAGGCTGGAGCAGTGGGCCCATGAGAACCTCATGAGGTTCCACAAAGCCAAGTGCAAGGTGTTGCGCTTGGGCCAGGGCAATCCCAGGTACTTGTACAGACTGGGAGAACTCCTTGAGAGCAGCCCTGCGGAGAAGGACTTGGGGGTCATGGTGGATGAGAAGCTGGACATGAGCCAGCAGTGTGCGCTTGCAGCCCAGAGGGCCAATGATGTCCTGGGCTGCATTAACGAAGGGGTGGCCAGCAGGGAGAGGGAGGTGATTGTCCCCCTCTGCTCTGCTCTTGTAAGGCCCCATCTGGAGTACTGTGTCCAGGCCTGGGGTCCCCCAGGAGAAGAGAAGAGAGAAGAGAAGGCTCCGGGGAGACCTCATTGCAGCCTTCTAGTGCTTGAAGGGAGCCTGTAAACAGGAGGAGGAGTGACTGTTACAGGGATTGACAGTGACAGGACGGGGGGGATGGTTTTAAACTAAGAGAGGGGAGATTTAGGTTGGATATTAGGCAGAATTTTTTCATTCAGAGGGTGGTGAGGCAGTGGCCCAGGTTGCCCAGAGAAGCTGTGGATGCCCCATCCCTGAAGGGGTTCAAGGCCAGGCTGGATGGGGCCCTGGGCAGGCTGCTCTAGGGGCTGGCAACCCTGCCCACAGCAGGGGGGTTGGAACTTGATGATCTTTAAGGTCCTTTTCAACCCAGGCCATTCTCGGATTCTGTGAAGGACCACCTGTTAGCACTGTGCCTCCTCTCCACACCCCTCCCAAGCACACAGCTTGCTCCTGTACGGAGACAACTCTTTGCAGAGATACCCTGGCACTGCAGGCTGGGGTTAGTGGGGCTCCGCATCCCCCCGCGGACACAGCCCGGGCGCTCCCACTGTTGCGTACACCAAGAAGGAACCCACATACCAACCACACTGCTACGCAGTTGAAACAGGACGGGGTTTTAATGACAGTCTTTTTTAACGGAAAAACTGTGACCCTCTAAACACTGCTCACAGATTTACAGTTATTAGTGCTCTTCGTTTGGATAGCCTGTAGATCAAGGGGAAACAGGAAGACGAAGAAGAAAAATTAAAGGCAGGAATTTGCTAGTATAGAAATACAGTATCGCTTTGTATGCTGCATTCTTAGCACCCTTGTACATATACATCTGCATGTATGTTCACAGAGGAGGGGGTACATGTGTGTTTATTTATCCCAGGGAAAGCTATGCAAGGCAAGAATTTTGAAAATTTCAGCCACTTTTTAAGGAAGCTCTATCCCCCTTTAGCCTTTCTATTTCTAATTCAATACTATAACCTGCTTTTTCCAAAAAGTTCAGAATAAATCAGCCTTTGACAATTTTATAAGAAGTATTTTAATCACTGTGCATCTATTTAAGAATCTGCATCTGTAGAAAAACTGAGTTAATACCTAGGTGACAACTTGTTTTTGAAAACATTGCTTATGGCCAAAATTAAGGTTTGTTATCAGACTAATTTTAAGGCACATTATCTTCTGTAGAGCCTAATTCTATTTTACTGAAATTGATGAGAGATTTGTAATTAACAACAGTGAAATGAGGTCAGACCACAGCTGATATGTCTAATTAATAGGCTACATCCACTCCATCTGTCCCACAAAATGTCTGAGAAAGCATAGGGTAAAACATCTCCATCCCAAGTCAGTGCTGTTCAAATCTTGCATAAAAATAACAGTGAGAGCACTCGGAGGATTTCATCCTCTAAAGTATCTAAACATTTGTGCCAGCACATTTCATCAAATTTCCATTTAGAGGAATTTTGCGGGTAAATTACAGAGTAAAAACTCAGATGACAAGAAATCTGTGGGTGTGCCTGTTGTACATACTGTGGCAGAACCTGAAAACTGGCTCTCCTATGTAGGTTCTTGAACCCTGCCATGAAATGCAAAGCCAGCTTTTCTGACTCACCTAGGTGTGTCCTGTTGTCTCTGGGCTAGGAGTATAATATGTGTTGGCAGTTTCTCTTTCAGGCTTTGTCTTGATAATGCCATTTGCTATGGCTTTAGGAGTCCTATTCCAAGATCCAAAACCACCGCAGCTGCATGACTAAAGCACTAATCCTGTATAATAAATTAATTCTTAAGGTTCAAATTTGTTCAAAATATGTTGACAGGTTAACTTGCATCCACTGGGCTTGATGTCAAGTAAGATATTTATTATCTGTGCCCCTGTGTTAATTTGATGCCAAACTGAGTAATAATAATCTTTCTAAATGTATTAAAAAACCTGTGTAAGTTCCATACTAGATGCCGTGGCTGATTTTAGAGAAATCAAATCATGCACTCCCTCCTCTGGATGGAACTCCTATTGTTTGGTGATCAGGTAGTACAGACAATGGTAATGGAAGAGCCCACACCAGTATTATTAAAACTCTCCAAAATATGATGATCATATCCAAAGTGCCCACTGGGAATGGCCACTGGCCCACGCTGACTCCCTAACCACGCCCAGGAACGGGGAGAGGGCTGCCTGGCCCAAGCCATGGCGAGACCGCTCTGAGGCTGACCTGCACACGCAGGGTTGAGCTCCTAGCTCAGACACCTGCTCTGCCTCAGTTTAATTTACTACGACAGATGCAGTGATAGTGTCTCCTAGTGGCTATATTCAAGGAACAGACACAAACTTCACACCTTCAACTTCCACTCTCCAAAGGCATACAAAACACAAACACGTCTCCAGATTTTTAGAGTACCTAAAGCAGCATCACTCAAATAGGTAGAAAAAAATAAAGAATTTAAACACTCAAGGTTTAATATGAGTTACGAAGTCACATGCTGATTTAACATCAAAAACCCATCTCTAGGTTATACAAATGTGTTAAAAAAAACCCCAAACAATAGCAAGGTATTGCATTCTTTCCCTTTTAAAACAGTAATACTAAAGAGAGAGAGAAGAGCCATCACAAAGGTGTTCAGGACTTTGCTCAAGGGTCTGAAGGCAAGCATGGGCATCAACTGGATCAGAGTCAATCTCATTTAACCTTTAGGTCCTCTCAGACCCTGTAAAAGCAAAGCAAATGCTGAAATGCTCCATAGAGTCAACCCACCACAAACGGAGCCCTATGCCAGACGCCACAATCTGTGAATATGAACTGATGTTGCTGGATCTATAAACCACACCAAGGACTCAGGAAAGGCAATGCTGCCATAGGTCAGAAGGGCCACTTGTCCCAGCTGCGCCCTGTCTGCAGTCATGGCCAGCAGACAACATAAACAGAGAACATAAAACAACTCTCAACAGTATCAGCTCTTGGTTCTGTCCCTTGCTCCTTGAAATAGCTATTTTCCGTTTTTAGCACCAGCAAAACATCAAAAGTCCATCTTGGTAATGAGAGCTGTATCAGGGGATTGTGTGAAAGGAAGGATACCGACAGCATGTTCAACAGCCAGGCAAAGCCCCACTAGCTGGAACCACAACAAAGTATACCCAGAGGGCACACAGGTCTGATTTTGCCATGTTGGGGGACGTTCCCTTTCTCATTTTCAACTGATTGAAGTTTCCCATTGTCCACTATCCTCTTGGAACAGAAAGTTTTGGGCAGCAAATTTCCATATATAGATAAGCTTAACCAAATAAGACACTGAAAGATAAAAATTATGACTGGAAAGGTTCAGACAAGGAAATCTTTCCTAGCAAATCCTGGCTCCAAGCAACCACTACTTCTTAACAACGGAGTACAGATTTGCCTTCCTCTGGGCTTTTGTTGTTTGTCAGGTATCCCCGACATCCCCACTTTGCAGATTTTATGTACGCTCCCCTGTTAGAGAAGTAACACACTGCAAAAATGACTGTGGTTGGAGTAGTTCTATCACAACAAAATAAAGCCTTCACATACTTCAGATTTCTACTAACATATCTGTCTGAACATCCTGAGAGCCACCAGACAGAAAGCTGGAGGGCATACAGTTTGTCCCCACCTTCAGCAGGTCTTCCTCCAGGTACCAGTGGTTGCCTGAGATTCCCTGCTCTGCTTGCAGCAATGGGCACTTTCCGCTACCTTTTTCCCCGCTGTGCCAGTGCTGGTGGAAAGCCTTTTTTGAACAAGGTCTGGTCAGTATTCACTTTCCCTGATGGTCCTTCTGATGCCTGAGTTTGCTGACCTTTAGGCCAGAGTATAAAGCTTACCTCCATCCTCAGCTTCTTACCTGAGGGGAGGCAAAGATGACAATTCAGCTTTGGAAGAGGTTCTCACTGGTAAAAAAGGATTAGCAAGTGAAAGGCTTCCCATTCAACTTATTTTCCACACCTCCTTCAGCTATCACCACCAAACAGTTTCAGCTTGTCTTGCTCTAGGTAAGTTTCCTAAAAAGTCTGAAAGCAAAGCCTAAACATTTTGTTTCTTTTCTTACTTGGACAATTTAGCTCCGTTCAGTAAGGAAAGCAAAAGTACGCATCTATTGAAGCCTTTCTGTTTGTGGCACTCTGAGCTTTTCTAGCCCACTGGTTCAGCCAATTTATTTTAAAAGTACCTCTCTACCTACACACATTTTAAACCTCCTTCCATCCAAAGTTGGCCAATCCCTCTAACACAGCTACCTCTCATCCTGTCTCCTCTTATTAAACCCCTGCACAACAGACCCCACGTTCCCCCACCGGTCCGGAACAAGCACAGACCTCTACAGCCACCTTATGTGGGCGTGAAACCAGCAGGCAACTGGAGCACCCAGAAGGGAGCAAAAGTTGGGGCAGTCCAAGAATACAGAACAGAGAAGAGAGACCTGCAACCCTGCAGATGTAGGATGGTTCCTCCATCTCCAAGCTTCTTCCTCGTGCGTGGCTCCCATCATTTGTTGACAGCATCTAGTTAAGTGATTTTATTGTCAGAGGAAATGCTCCAGGGCAGATTAAACTGTTGGGCTGCTACCAAAACAGAAACGTACAAATTTGGAGTAGAAATTCCCCATGAAGGCAAGGCAGTAGCAAACGGTAAGTTAGCTACCTCTGTCACAGTCCCGCAAAGAGCCCGAAAAGCCCCACAGATTTGCCCTCTCTCAGACCTGGGGCACAGTCCTTTTTCTAAAGCAACCAAAGACAGTACTATCTAACCTTCCACTCCTCCCAAACCGACTGCTGAGGGGCCACTCTGCAGAGAACCAGTTCTCTCCTTTGTCCAGATAATGGGACACTTGCAAGCACACCCTCCCAGAGGTGTTGGGTTATTTCAATCAGCTCAGCAAGTCTTTCAGCCTGAGAGACACAAAAGCAATATAAACAGAGCTTCCTTTTGCACTCTGTCCTCAGAGAGTCCTATCCTGAGCAGATCACGCTGATACAACCTGACAACATCCAGGGATAAAGGGAAGGCTCACACTAGATGCAGTCTAATACTAGCTAGTATTATCAGAGGGCAACCAGAGATCAAAGAAATGTTTCCTTTTCTTTCCTGCTCCCAGTTACTCTGTAAACCTAACAAGCCCCCAGACCCATCAGAGAGACAAAGCGGCTGATCCTCGCAGTCCTGTCACGGGTAGGGAGAAATGTTTCTTTCCAAGGGACGCTACCTACCAGGACTGAACTGTGTTGGCTTTTCTTTAAAGCCTCTTCTATAACCCTTCGCCCTTCCCAGCATTTCTCTTCCTAGCACTGCAATGCATTTGGCACAAAACTGCAAAACTCCTCAAGAAGTTGGATTTGTGTGTTGCCTTTTTGGCGGGCAGGTAGGGGGACAGCTCCTCAATTCTTTTTGAACTGTGGAGTTTTATTATTATTAAATTTAGGAGGCTGCTCTCCCCTCCACCTCCCAGTTAACCCTTCACTTGGACTCTTCTTTCAGGCAGGTGTCTTAAGCTTGATCTTCTCTCCAGGGGTTAAATAAAGGAGTGATGGGGGGGGGGGGAAATAAAACCTTTCCAGTGGCTCTTATGTGAAATTCTTTCTTCCCTCTCTCTCTCTCTCTCCTCTCCCACATGGGGCTCGTCTGCTTGTTGTTTCCTCTTGCTCCCTACTTATTCCGTTCGGGCATGGCGAGGGGCAAGGATGAACAATGAAG
This sequence comes from Syrrhaptes paradoxus, assembly GCA_013400615.1. Taxonomy (NCBI): domain Eukaryota; kingdom Metazoa; phylum Chordata; class Aves; order Pterocliformes; family Pteroclidae; genus Syrrhaptes; species Syrrhaptes paradoxus. Next base: position 282,503 of record VZTO01004936.1, read on the forward strand.
GAGAAGATAGGAAACCGCTGCCAGAAGCACAATGCCGGACCCCCCCCCGCGCCCATCCTCCCGTTCCTCCCTCCCAAGAGACGGTCCCCCTCACCCTTCTGTCGATGCCATGGTCCCGAGAACCCCCTTTCTCCTCACGCCTCCGAGGGATTGTTTCGGGCAGCGGGGCGCGGAGGAGGGATAACCCCGCCCGCGGTTCCGTGGGATCCCGGTGGCTCCGCTCCGCGGCTCTGCCCGCCCCGCCGCGCCCCGGGACCGGCGCCGTGCCCCGCACTGCGGGCACCTGGGCTGCGGGCGGGCTGCGGGCGGCTGTGCGTGCGCGCGAGGCGGGGGCGCCTTCACATCGGCCCCGCGCTGGCGGCGGCGGGATTGGGAGGCTTTAGCCGCGCGCCGTGGATTTGCGGTCTATCCCTCTCTATTTTAGGCACCAGCTGACATCACGAGCCGTTGTTACTCCTATAAATCCCCCCCCACCGCTCCTTGACAGAAAAGGGGGGGGGCAGGGGGCGGGCGGGCGAGGAGCCCCTGGCAAGGGGAGGGCCGGGCGCTGCCGGCCGCGGACCGCCGCCGCCTCCCCGCGCAGGCCCGGCCCTCCGCACCGAGCAGGGCCGCTGGGACTGCGGGGAGCCGGCCGGGACCCACGGGAAGGAGCGAATTCCCCCTCCCACACACACACACATACGCACACCCCCACACCCACGGCGGGTGTCCGGCTGCCGCCTCGTGCACCTCACGTTCCCCGGAGAGCGGGCCGGCCCCATTCCCCGCGGACCGCCGCCTGCCGCGCCGTCCCGCCCTTCACGAGAGCCGTCCTCTCCCGCCCGGGCGGCCCGGGTCCGGCTACCGGCCGCGGCAGGACCGCGAGGCTGCAGCCGGCAGCGAGCGGGTCCCCCCGCCCTCGGGGACGAACGGGGCGCGGCGCGGCCCCTCC
>VZTO01004936.1:283454-311891 GCA_013400615.1 Syrrhaptes paradoxus
GCCCTCCGCCGCTCCGCGCCCCTCAGCGCCGGCAGGTGGGCCCGGGGGCCGAGGTGCGGCCGCAGGGGAGCTGTCGGGGTGCGGCCCGGTCCCGCCGCGGCGGCCACGGCCCTGCGTGGGGCAGGAGCCGCTGGAAGGCGGGCGGGAAGCTCCCTGTGCAGAGCAGGAGCGCTGGACGGGCCCTCGCAGCGCCTGGGCTCGCAGGAGAGCACAGGGATGTCCGGGCGCGACCCCTCCTCGCCTCAGGGCTCTGGGGAACGGCAGAATAGTTTTCGCTGGAATTTTCCCGAGGCCACGAGCAGCCGCAGGCCGGCCCGCAGCCTGCAGCCTGGTCGTCGAGCTGCCGCCGGGCCACGCGTGCCGCCTGGGGCAGGAGAGTCTCATCGCACCTGTGCTGAGCGTGGGACACTCGTGCCATGGCAGGACACTGCCACGGGCCTTCGCTTCAGCTTCCCTCAAGCTGGGGCTCTTTCATCCAAGTCAGACCAACCTGCTGTCCCGTTTCACAGGGAGCGAACACTGCTGCCATGGCCTGTTCCAGCTGCGCCTTGGTGGCGGCACAGAAAGGCGGCGGCCGTGCAGGAAGCTCCCTGCTCCGGTAAGGAGCTGAGAGGCTGGGGGGATGCACAGCGGAGCAGAGGCTGCCGGGGATGCACAGCCGAGCAGAGGCTGCCTGACCCCGCCATCTGCTCCTGCTGCCCCAGAACACCTTTCCTGCAACCCACCCAGTTCCAGGACCTGTCCTTGCAAATGGCAGGATGCAGCTTAGTATGCATTTTTTTTCTTTTAATCTTACCATGGACTTTTTTCAAGGGAAACAAGTTACCAGGGCAATTCCATTAGAGGCACTGAAGGTATGCCCGAGAAGAGCCCGTACTTCAGTATCTCCATTTCCTTACGGGGCTACTTTTCAGCTAAGCACACTGGCTTTTGGAAGTAATTTAATGCACTTGCAGCCCCAAAAACATACAAAGGCAGAAGTATAAATTCACTGGAGTAAGAATGCAGGGACTGTTTTAATATTTTTTTCTTTTTTTTTTTCCCATAGTAATATCCTTACAGCATTTCCAGAACACACAGCTCTTTTCCTCAGAGGGAAGATGTGTTGCTATCCATGTTGTGCTATTTCACACCCTTTCTCCAACAGATGGCACAGATCCTCACCTGTTTAGAAAGAGAAGTTTAAAATAGTTTTGCATCTTAAAAATAGATCCTAGCTATCAAATGGATTAGTGATTCCAGAGGACAGATTGGTGTTTTCTAACATTCATCCCCTATTTTTCCTCGTTATTGGCATGCGATGTTAACCCATGTTCTGCTCAGGCTGTAAGTATGGAACGGCTGTGGGTCAGCCTGCTAGACAGGATAGACAAGCTGATTTGTAATTCCTGCCAATACCAGGCACAGTACAGGTGCTTGGATATATTGATATGACTGCCCACCCGTACATGTGAAGACATATGTCATATAAAAATAGAAAGAAAACATTATGTTTGCATTTAGAAATTAGCCAGAACTGAATCTAGGATTCAAAGATCATTGAAGTCCAGAAGTAGAACCAAATGCTACAGCTAATTCCTCTTTATATAAAGGACTATGCTAAAATCTGAATCTTGGGGCTGAGAGAAGCCTGGACGCTTTCTGCCTTCTGTTGCTTTTGAAGAGCATCATGACTGTAAAAAGAAGGGGGGTTGAATTCTCCTGTGCCTGCACAGCTGTAGCAACCTCCTCCTGTGATTTTCATTCTAGGAATTCCTTCAAGTTTCTCTTCAATAATATACTTCTGTGTGATATACAGTCAGCGAAGAGCTATATTGTTGCGGCCAAGCCCAGAAACTTTCAACTATCCGTTGTCCAATCTGTGAGTGGTTTGAAGCCAAATGGGGACAGGATTCAAGACTGAGGAGGAGTCAGAGGACCAGTAGATACTAGGCATGGCTGACCTTTAGTAAAAGGAGAAGCGTGGGAGCTAAACCTGGAATTAACACAGACTTTTGCAGATCTGTGTGGACTGCCCAGAAAAAAAAAAAAAAACATTTTAAGGGATTTTTTTCTCTCTTGGTTGTAGCAGCGGAGAACAATAATGCTGTGGAGAGCAATGCAGTCACAGTGTCATAACTGAGAAAAGAACCAGCTTACAGCCCTTTACAACTCCTGTTTTAGAAGAGTATTTTTCTTACCATTAGTGTGTAGAGACTCATTTAATGTAATCATGGAAGAGCTCTGACTGGGCAAGCTAGGCTTCAATAAACAATTCTATTCCCTTCTCATTTCATTCTTCGTCAATAGTGTTAGGAAGAAACACATACTGACTTTCTGCAAGTTTGCCCTTCTCCAAAACTGTCATCTGATTTCCTCTAACTCCCTCTGTCAGCGGGGGAGTATCACAAGTTCACTGGCACATGTTCCTCCCAGCGTAGGAATGAAACACTTCTTATTTTTCACATTTAATTCTGAATTTTTGTTGCTGTTGTTGCCATCCAGTTTGTCAGCCAAGCATAATCTCCTGGCAGGAGGAGACAGAAAACAAGATAAAGAGAAGCAATAAACTCTGGTTGTAGCTCTTAAACTTTTTGATTCAAGCAACATCACCTGGTCCTACAGCCAGTGAAAATAAGAGAAGTCCAAAAGCATGACACATTAAGTCTTTGGCTCTCGGTCTCTTGGACACTCAGGCTCTTATCCCCTTTCTGGGATTGCGGTTTCAGGACTCTCCTTGCTCCACGGTCATTAGCCGGGAACAGGCTGAGCCTTGGTCATCGGGTGGTGAGCAGTTTACTGTGTATCACTCATTTGTATATTTGTGTATATTACTATTATCATTATTATGATCATTATTATTTTCAATTTTATTGTTGTTTAGTTATTAGATTGTTCTCATCTCAACCCACAAGTGTCTTTTCCCTTTAGCCCTCTAATTCTCTCCCCTATACCCAGCAGGGGGTAGGGTGGCTGGGTGGTTTTTGTGGCATTTTGCTGCTAGCCAGAGTCAAACTGCAACAGCTAGGCAGAACACAACTTCAGGATCTGAGTCCTTCTTGGTGAGAGAACTAAACCTTTTCACCAGATCCCCAGCCTTCACATCCACCTATTTCTGTGAGCTAGTTTGGGCACTGTAAGAATTTGGAGGTCCTACAAATTCCAGATGGCTTATCCATGAGTCATTACTGGTGGGAAACATTCCCCTGTCCCTTCTCCCCAACTTCTTCTAGAGATCATCTCTAGTATTTAGCCACAAGTGAATAGGGAATGATTTAGTGAAAGAGCACTGATTAAAGACCATGAGGAAACCAAAGTCTCTCCATTGGACAACATGGCCAAAGGGAGAATCTTACACTTTGATGTCAAACAGCCCAGTCAAGAAAAGCCTCTGCTAAGTGTGAGACCTGGACATTACTCTTCACCCTGAAGAGCTACAGAGGAGTTGTTTTGCCACAAAAGTATGTAAATGGATGGAAACCAGAAGTTGTCCTGAGGTTTTGATAGGTCTTTAAAATAATCCGCATGCAAAAGTGTTTTTTCAGGTTTTCATCTGTTCAGAATACAAGGTGGGAGGGAACTCCCCTGGACATTTAATTGCAGTGGTTCATGTACAATAATAGCAGCACTGGATATACTGAGGAAAAAAAAAATCTTGTTATTTATGTAGTAATTGAAATCTGTGCGTGAAGAGTCCCAAGTGAGAGTCGCATGCAAACAGACAAGGACAGTAGAGAGTTCCTAGAGTGTGACACAGATAAAGCAATAAGGAATATAAATAATGTCAGACATGGGTATGTAGGTTAAAAAAACAAACCATGGTTTATTTAAATGTGTAAAGTACTTGGGAGGGGAAAAGATTACATTGTACTATGGCAATAGAGACAGCACATACCTTAACAAACTCATCCATCATAATGAATTCAGGCTACTCTTTCCAGCCTCCTAATCCACCCAGTCACACAGATCTTTGGGAGAAGCTTGCTGTCTATTTCTCTAGGGGACTCCACACTACAGATTAATTTCTGTCAGAATTTGCTGTCCTGTTTCTGTATGTCAGACTCAGGAGCAGAGCATCGTCCTCCCACCAGGGGAGACAGGTGAAATACGGCAAAATTTCTCATGCAGTAAGGCCCTCTGTCACGGGTTAAGTAGAAGTACCCTGATGGAACATCTGATCCTAGGACAAATTACCAGGCTGTCTGCCTTCACCTTATCCCAGATGTGGCTTGTGACTCAGATGGGAAGCCTAAAGCAGCAGAGACTGAGAGATATCATGATAGTTATAAAATGCCATTTCCAGACACAGATTTTTATTTCAGGTTCTTCTCAATCCAGTCTTTGAAAGGAAGAGCTTTGGTGTAACCACTGTAGAGTTCTAGGCTGCAAGTTTTATCGTAACCCCAGCTCACCAATCCCATCAGGTACCACCTTAGCTCAGGAGATGCTTTTCCTGGCAAAGATACGGCTGCAATCCCACCAGTCTCAGCAGGGCAGATATTAGAAAAGACTGTGTGATCTTGTTCGGCACAGAACATGCTGTCAGTGATGCTGACTTGTATCCCATTCTCCTCATACTGTTGCTCACACAACAGTGAATCCACCATCCGAACAACTCCCATGCGGATCGTGTCATTCTTGTATCCAGGATCTTTAATGTCAGCCAATACCTTCCAGCCAGTAACCATTATTTTTAAATCCTCTGTGGATGAAGTCAAGTCGTGGGAAGATGACAAACAAATAGGTTGAACACGACTGCTGATTCTGGCTTTGTCCAACAGTTTTATGATAGCTATGTCAGAATCAAGTAATATAGGGTCATAATTGGGATGCACTATGATGGCAGAAATCTGGGGAGGAAGAACAGAGTAGGAAGAATTGTAGAGTCAACAGCAATGGCAAGTCAGCAGCACTCTTTCTATACTACTATAATACATGCTAGTGTATTTTGCATACTTCTCCCCTACTCTGTACTCCCAAAGTGCTCATTCAAATAAGAAACATTCAATGAGTTCAAGCATCTTCTACTTTGTTCTTTTTTTTCCTTGAGTTTCAGGACGGTTTTAATTGCATGAAACTCTTCCTAATGAAAAGTAGTCAAGGGCATTTTCAGCAAAATGGGGAGTTAATGTGCCATTCAAGTTTTTCCACTGTTTACTGAAAAGATTTTACCTGCCATGTCATGTTCAGCATGTAGAATTTGGAGGCGAGTGGGGATTTTGAATTAAAATGTTATCTTCTTAGTGAAATTCAACCATCTTCCCACCAAGAAAGAATCCTAGTGATATATTACATAATAAAAAGCCAAATCTTTACTGCTAGTTATCTTGATGAAACACTACAAAAACGAACAGGATTCCTATAAGGAAATATTGTAAAAAATAATATATTTACGTACAGGAGAAGTCTGAAAAAGCTGGAATTAGAGAAAGAAACTAAAAATAGGAGGTGGGTTAGAAGCATCAAATTAACTATGATTTCTTGGATAATTAACTCACATACCCTCCCACTCCAGAAAAAGACACTTGCAGCCAAAAATTGTTGTATTTCTCCTCATTTTGACTTCAACTTTTCTAGTTCTACTTGAAAAAAAAACAAACCACTCTGGTGAGCCTGAGGTGCTATTTTTCGAGCTGGAGTCAGACATAAACTTCTTTTGAGTTTAGAGCTGTAGAGCCTTGGGCCTGAGATGTGAAATATGTTCATGGCGACAAAGTAGGATCTAGAGCACAAGTGGTTGCCTCACAAATTATGCTAATCACTTTTGACAGTAGCTGGCATCTCTTCTACTTTTTTTCTGGCAATATCAGTCAAGACATTAAGGCCCATGGAACCTGAGCTATTTTCTTAGTGATCTGTGTTAAGGGGGTGAACATAGGAGTTGGACATGTCAGGGGAATTTAGTGAACTACAGCATGTGCCCTCCTTGTGCCATGACAGTTCTGTCAGTTGAGTCTCTAGATATGCATTTCAAAGTACAGTGTGTAAAACAATATATTGCTCAAAGGATAACCTTCTTCTCCTCATACAAGACAGATCTGATCAGCATCTGTCTGTACTCATCATTTTCTGCTCCCAGCAGACTTACTCACCCGCAAGTTCTGGATGGTCTTTTCATCCCTGTCATCATCTCTGTAGAATTTCCCCAGAACCACCTTGAGCTCTGCTGCCTTGAGCACGATGGTCTTGCCCAGGTCAGTGACGCAGTGAGCTGCCACCACCACAGTGCGCTCATTCACCAGGGCCCCGCTGCAGATCAGGATCCAGGCCCCTTTCCGGAGACTGTTCTCCTTCACCCCACTGGCTGCCCGATAGATTGCTGCTTGCCAGGGCCACCTGGTAGAGGTCACTGTCTTCTGAAGGGTGATGTTTTCCGCTTTTCCACAGACTGAGAAAACATGAACCAAGAATGAGGTAACACCTTTTCCCCACCAAAGAATCTGAATATCACTCTTGATTTCTGCTTAGGATGTGCCTAAAGAAACCAGACTGCAATGGTTAGCATGTGGGACAGCTTTCTAATTAACCTTTGTCTCCATCTTGCAAAATTAAAAATACAAGGGTATTTTAAGCTTTTTAAAAAAACTTTCATTTTTTCCATTATTATCTGAATTCCTGGCTGAAGTAGAAATGTGGATTTAGCACTTGAACAGGTGAATTTTCCTGACAACCTTATCCAGCTGCACTGTGATGAGATGACTGCATAAAGAAAAGAACACCCCTGATTCTTGCTTATAATGAAGCACCACAAAGGCAGCAGTACAACAAAACTCACCCTAGGCAGTCACAGAGTAATTATGAGGTCCTCTCCTAGAGCTGACCTTAGCGCAGATGAGTTCTTGCCCATGAGAACAGACTTGTCTCACAACCTTGAAACAAATGCATTTAAACCAACAGCCATCCTGGGGAGAAGAAAAAGCTCTGCCCTGTTCTAAGAATATATTACCCAGGCTCAGACTGGGGGGAAAATCTCCTGTATTAGGAAAGGTTTACTGCAGTTGAAAAGAGTTACATTCTGTGGTCACATTTTTTTTTTTCCTGGGATGTAGTGTGTGCATGCCCATAGTGAAAAGGATTGATTAAATACTTTTCAATACATGAGATGATCTCAAAGCAAAGCCACAAACAGGAATTCTGCTTTTCACAATTTGCCTGATGTCAGTAGTGGGGTGTACCAAATCTTGGGATATTCCTACCCCGACTTTCTCTGGATAAGACTTTATCTGGACTTGTAGTTTGCAATATGAACCCTTCCTCAGCAGGGTATATTAAAGGAAGAACCTCCTTAAAATGCAGACTCTCCATTCTGTTGCTTGAACTTTGATGGTTTTGTCAGCAATGTGCTGAAGTATAGAAATGAAAGAAAAATCACATTTGCAGTAAATATTACAGGAAAACATGAAGTGATAGCAAGGAAACATTTTCAAATCAGGAGAGACATTCACTACACCTTTTGCTTAAATAAAAGAGTAGAAAAACTGATGGCAAATTACAGTGCTGAAAGCTTGATCCTTTCACCATCAACTACACAAGCCCTACTGGTGGATAAAAAGAGCGATATATCCTCCCAGCTTTATTGCTCCAACCTCCCAGCTGGAAGCATAGGCAACCTACACTGCTGGGATTCCCAAATTAGCTAAGATGAATACACATCCTGTTCCTCCATCCACCCAGAGAGATGTGTGCATTTTTTTTCCCTTGGACACTCACTTGGAATACACACAGGGGCTCTCCCACTCCATTTTCCTGTCTTGAGACAAGTTCTCCTGCTGCTGCCCAGGCGGCGGTAGAAAGGAGAGAGGCAGTCGTACTGCAGCTGCGTGTGCAGGTGCTGGTACCCTGCGGGCAGGTCTCCAAAGGGCAGCACTGGCTTCTTCGTTGGATAGACTTCAAGCTTTTGCTTGCTGAATGTAGATGAGTAAAGTTGATGCAAAGGTGTCTCCCTGTTTCAAGGCACAAAGAACACAAGGTAATAATACCATCAAAGCTTTATCACCAGCTGTGTTAAGTATCCTTTAAAAGCATATGAAATTTGCTTGTAAAGAATAAGGCAAAAATATCATTCCAACGTAGTTTAGCAATACTCCCATTTACATACAAGCTATTTTATTTACACATATACATATAAATACACATATGTTTATAAATTTTCTATTTGTGTCTTTTTTTTCGTTTTACAGTTTCTGGTTTGCCTCTGAATGTGGAACAGCTTTTGCCATTCACAAAAAGGACTGTGATACAATGTTTTTAAATAAAGAAATTACACTGGAAGTTGGCATTGCCATAATTAATTCTCACCAGAGAGGAGTTAGGCACATCTTTTCTGTAGTGAACATTTTAATGGGCAGAATTACGAATCAATTCAGATTAAACCATGTTGAAAAAGTTGCATGATTTAGCAGTTAACAACAATAATTGGCTCACCACAGAGATTTCATAACTGCAATAATCACTAAGATTCCATTTAGAAATTGTACTGATTAGCTGAAACATAGCACATAATTAAAAAAATAAATATATGCACCAGCCTAGATATGGACCATAAGCTAGACTATAGTCATATTTAAATCTTCATCACTTAGAACGTGTCCCTTGTTCTAATGCTTGAAAGCATATATCTACAGAAAAAACTATTTACATCTGAAAAATTCATCAGGAAATTAATTTCCCTTAAGATTTCTGGTACTGCCTACATAGAGAAAAGCCATAAGAATGTTTTTTCACATGGTAATTCCATTTTTGATCACAGAGAGACACAGATTGCCTCCATCACGTAGAATATGTGAGGCGATACATAACAGCACTCAAGGAAAGTAAAGTTACTAAGAACATGAGCAATGGCCAATTTCTTCTATTTTGGAAGAAGGATGAAAGCTGTAGTGGTCATGCGTAGACTGCCAGGGTCCCATTCCCTACTCACATGTGGCCTTGCAATATTGCATAATCCACACTTTCTCTCACTATTAACTACGAAATGGAGATCCTACTTCAAGGGATAAAAACAGTCCACAAACATGAGATGTCATCATGATGCTATGGAGGTGGGGGCATGTACGCACTCTCATACAGCTGGTGCTAATATCTGAAACATTTAGCATAAAAAGACCAGTGTTCAAAAGTGAATTGAAAAATTTAAGCAAGAAATATCCCCTGATGGCTCCTAAAGCCTCCTGATGGCTTCCCAAGGCCATCTCTACAATCATACATCACAGAGCTGGAGAGTGGGAGAGTATTTGGGAAGTCCATGCTTGCCTTGTTCCTAACATCTTCTCCAGGCATCTGCTACTGGTCATTGCCAGAGACAGAATACGGCATGAGCTGGACCTTTATTCTGACCTGGTATGGCTGTTCTTAAGACCAAGGGTAAGGACAGTTCTTGCACTGCATCTAAAAATAAATGAATCCTGTACTGCAAAAAAACCCCGAACCCTGAAATGAGGAATTACTACTTGGACAAAAATGAATGTGAGCATTGCAGCATAACTAATTCAGATTGGTCTTATTTCAAGAAATCAGCAGAAGGGTAAGCCCAGACAGGGTCTGATCTTTTATTCCTTCCTCCCTTCCTACTCTACCTCCTCCCCTCCCCCATGCCCACCCCAAACCCAACTTTATATCAAGTGTGTGCTTTGGATGGTGAAACTTAATGGGAGCAGATTACATTGCTATACCCCCGTCTCTCCTTGTGCTCTCCCCACTCATTTCTTCACTAAGGTGGCACATGGTTGTATTTTAAGACACATCATTAGCCCCAAGGAACTGTTCTCAGACTGTTTTCATAGCCTGTCACAAGCTAGCAAGCCTAATTCTGGCACTGTCCAGCAGTCTGCACATCTCTTAACTGTGCATTTCTTCCTGGCTCCCTCTAGCAGCTTGCAAATCTGTGCTTGATCAGACTTCCCCTTGCAGCAGCTCTCATTGCTCGGTTACCAGAACAGATGTAGGAATGGCTGCTCAGGCAGGCAAAACACACAGGGTGGAAATGAGAGGAAGGGAAAAGCAATCACATTTTTTCTTTAAACTGTAGTTGAGATATTGCGTTCTCACCTTGACTGAACCTGCATTGGAAGCACTTTCTGTCTCACCAGGTCAGAGATCTTTGGCTCTCTGCAGGCTAGAAAAAATATAATGTTGCACAGTACTTTTCCACATTCACAGCTCAAGTGTTACGGTTCATACACATTTCTACTCTTTCCTCTCACTAGCTAAAGTGGACTGGGTTAAGAAAAGAGGCAGTGAGTTACGTTCATTAAAATAAAGATAGGCCTTAAAACCTAAAGCCTTGGAAAAACACTTCCCCATAGATCACCAGATCTGTCCCATTTACAACCCTGTAAGCAACTGAGCATCTTCTGCACTGGTACTTCCAGCCATGGAGGAAGATTTGTCCATCAGTTTGTCTGAATGCCAGATTCACACCACTACAGCTGATGGTTTGGAATCTGAGCAAAGTTTTGCAATAATGGAATTACCTAAAAATATTTAATCTCCATCTGTTTAGCCACACATAGCTAATCCCAGTGCCTCGGCATACAGAGAAAGACTGAAGGATGTTGAAGATTTGTAAGAGCCTGTTTGCTTGTGCACCCATTGGAAGGAGCTGGACACTGATTCAAAGGAACACCTCAGAGTTACTTGAATATACACAAAAAACCTAAGGGAGACTCAGGATTTCTAATTTTGCATATTTAGTTTATTTACTTTTAAGAGCAGGATAAAATATTCAGGTTTATCCATTCAAATAACTCTGCTAGGATCTCCTTCCTGCTGCACATAGTGGAAGAACGGGAATCTTGCAGAGTGGATTTTATCTGTATGCCTGAGCACTTGTGATCTGTGGGATTTAAGGATACCTAGCTCCCTGTGATTACTGTATATGCTAACCGTTGTGTCACTATCAAAGTTAACATCAATAAAGACGCTTTCCACAAACGATTATCATCAATAAAGATGCCTTCAAAAGATTATTATGTGCTTCAGGGAGAGAGCATTTCCATCTAAAATAACAGAATAAAGCAAATTCCCCAGGGGACAGGCAAATTTCCTTATATTACTACTTCAATTTAAAAAAATCCATTAAACTCTGTGTGAAACAATTGCTTTGGGAAAAATGAATTTGGCAGTTCCCCAGCCCAAATTCATTCATCCGTTTGGGGGTTCAGACACGGTTGTCCAGGTCAACAGCATAATTCCCTTCTAGTAAAGTATTTAGAGATGTGTTTCAGTGTTTCAATGAATGCAGATAGTTTAAGCACGTCCTCAAATGGTTTTCTGAACCAGACCTTCAGGGCTGCAATCGACAGGCTTGGCCTTTTACACTCATGGCTGGTGCCATTGACTTAAAAGGATTGTGAGAGGAGAGCTGGGCCCTATGATGGCAACTCTGATGAAACAATTATTTCCTTCTGTTTCAGTTCCCTCCTGATCTCTGATTTTCATCTTATGCAGGTTTGATCCTAGAATGAGGGCAATAAGGATCTTATGGAACATTTCTTTCCGTGTTTAAAAATGGAACCATCGCTGGCATCTTCTCTGGCTGAGTTTAGCAGCCAGCAGAGCTGGCAGCCTACAAATCTCAGTACCAGGTGTCAGTCAGATGGTTTATTCTCAGCAAAAATTATTGTTTGGGGAGTCTAAGTTATATGAAACAAACTCCAGTAAAACCATGGCAGCTTCTGTAAATTGTGGTAAAAAAGATTGTAAACTACCTTTTATGCAGATTGGCTGCTTCCCTGACCATTCTCCATCGTCTTGGCAGGTCCTCTGTTCGTTCCCACTAAGAACATATGAGTTGTTACAAAAGAAAGCAATGACTGTGCCAATTTTTGCATAGCGTCCATTCAAGAGCCCAGTGTCTTCTACTACTCTTCTGTAGCCATTGAGTGGGCCACCAGGATCTGAGCATTTTTTTTCATCTAGAACTAATGATAGGGGAAAAATATAGTAACCATTTCATCAAATTCACAGCATTATTTTCACCCATCAGATATCTTAGCATTTTATTCAGACATTACTACACAACCTACACTTTATTACAGATGCCTTTCAAGACCCATCTGGGATCTCTGTCTTTGAAAAGATCAAATATTAAAGAAGAAATTATAATATACAGATGTCTATTTATAATACACACTTTAGTCTTCTCTGAAAGCTGAAAATTCACAATTTTTTAGAAAGACTTTAAAATGTAGGTTGCAATCCTGAAAAAGTACCATTAACATTACCATTATTTGCAGGAAACAGGCCTTTGGCATTCTTTTCCCTCTTCTGTATTTTCAATACTTTACTGGACCTGATAATAAAACTAGACTACTTAATTTTACTTTTATGTTTGGTTGCAATTTGGGTTCTTAGCACAGAGAGAGATATCTCAATAATCCAGGGAAATATGGGAATTGAAAGAGAACATATATAAATGCATATATTTACTGATATTAGAAATGTATTATGGAAAGTTTACTCATGCTTGGTTCTGCCTATGAAACCTCTTTTACTTCCTCCTTCCTAATATTTCCCCTTCTTTTTATTTGTTGTTGTGGTTTTTTTGCTCAACAAATTTTAATTTTTAGCCTGTATCTGGATGATAGAATTCCCTATGTGATGCTAATTAATGCTTTTCCCTATATTTGTCACTCCTCTGCTCTTTATGTTTAGCAGCTCTTTCAGTTTAGCAACACTTTTCAGGTTCTTTTTATTTTATTTTTTTCCTTTGGATTTCATCTCAGTTTTCTTGTCAGGCTGCCAGTAACATGCAATTCTGTTTTAATACCTCTGTCCAATGTTTCATTGCATGATAACCAGGGAACACCTAGTTTAGACAGCTAGTGTTGGTGCTGCTCTGCTTACGGGGGGCTGAGAAGACTGAGACATACCAACTGACCAGAAATGAACTCTTCACATCATTGCTTCAGACTTGGCTGCCTGCTGAGCCTCACTTCACGAAAGCACCAATATATAACAAAGCACTTCAACATTTATGTAAATCCCTGTGCAATCAACACAGTAACAGTGCATAGGTACGGCCCTGTCCTGTTCCCATGTCCTCATGTTCCCAGACAGAGCCTGGCTCGGCAAAGCGTACAAGCACATAGCTAGCCCCAACAGTACAAGTTCAATGAGGAGCATAAGCTCTTCACATTGAGTATATAATTAAAGGTAAGCATATATTTCAGTGAACAACATTGGATTTTAGTATACGCTGAAGGTTATATATGTACGTAAATACTTTTCCAGATGAGTCATATTGAGCAGACAAAGAGGATGTCTGAACCTCCTCTCAATAAGGAGAAAGGGAGAAGCAGAGCCCTGTATCCTTTTAATTTGTCTCTATTTTTCTTCTCTGTACCTCACAAGCTCTCTCACTTGTGAACCACAAGTGACTGATAACTTGATAGCAGCTAAAGCCTACAGGGAATCACCCACAGGATAATGCTTTACTTGCAAGTTGCTTTCTGCACTGATACCTAGCCTAGAGGTATGATCTAAGGAACAGACTGCATGTTTCCACGTGTACCTAAGCTTGACCAAATAAGTCAATGAAGTCCTTCTCTTATTTCATCCTATGCCTGTCAGTAACTTGAACAGTCATTCCCTTCTTCCCTAAGCTCAGGGTTATGATTTTTTTGATGGATTAAAAACAAAAAGAAAATATCTGGAAGGAGACACCCAAATTACACTGCCTTGCACTTCAGTAACAGCCAAGTCTAGAGACAGGTCTTTCAACAAATCTTTATCTAGGGACATCATGCAGCAGGGACTGTAGCACAATCCTGATATTACAGTTACTGCAACTGGAGACATTCCCCCTAGATAGAAGGATGCCTATTGCTTTTTCTTTCAGGTGAATTTATATACAGCTGTTTCACAACACTCCCACCCTAATTTACGCTGTTTGCCACAACACATTTGTAAAAGCGCTTTTCCAATTGATACAAATTATTCTGGAATATGGAAACAAAACTGTGCAATACAAAACAACCAAAGAAAAATGAAAAGTCTCTTTGTGTGAGCAGAAGGGGTTTGGAATTTCACAGCTGAATCAATGTGAACGGTAGGCATGCCAACTTGCACAGACAGAATGAATGGAAGTTTCTCTTTTATCCATTTTTCTCTAGGTTGGGAATTCCATTGAAATACTAGTCTAGTCTTCATGCGGTAAGCCCTAATCACCTCCACAGAATGCACCAGATGTCTGCAGAGAAGGTATTGTAGGTACATAGTAATGGAAGTAGCTATTCATTGTTGCACAAGGTCCCTCACTTCATTTTGGTCCTAGACTTTTTCAGTCTGTGTGTAAGAAGGATGTATGCCTAAAGTCTTTATGGAAGTTATTTTTCAGTCATTTGATATTTCAGTCAGACCTTTATGTAAGCAAGTCTTGCGGGCTTGGGCTCCAGCAGAATAAAATAACAATCCCTACTGCTTCTCAAAGACAGAAAGACAAAAGAACATCATGTTAAACCACAGATTACCAAATTTCAAGTGAGATTTGGATATTCTAATTTCATGTGAATACATTGGCCAAAACATTTGATAAGAACCAAAACTTAAAGTGACCTTACCACATTCAGGATGATGTGTTGACCAAATCCCGTCAAGCTGACAGTAGGCAACACGGCTGCCTTTTAAGCTGTAACCTGCGTTGCACTTGAAGTAAACCTGGGCCCCGTATTTAAAGTCATCTCCTTCCACAATACCATGAGCGGGAGCACCTGGAGTCCTACACATCACCACTGACAGTTCAGATATTTCAAAAAAATCCACTTTATTACAAAAACAGGACTGTGTTAGGATGATTCTTTATTTAGAACATTCAAAACCCAATTAAAATGGGCACAGGAGTCAAAATTACAAGATAGATATACGCCAATTTTTAGAAAGTTGCTTAGACATCAGTTCTACATACACTTATATATGCCACTTTTCAAAACATATTCAGTTCAATAGGATTACTAAGAAGTGTGAAATGATAATCTGCGTAAGTGTTTGTATCATTAGGGCTTATTTGGTCAAAATATCAGTACTTGAAGCACTTTCCATCTTAACAGAAGATTTGAATGAACTACCATGCTTGGTCAAGAAAAAAAATTAGATTCTTAAAAGCCTTGTATTGAAATTCTTTCAAATTCTTTCAATTTTTATATAGTTTTTCATATAACCTCACTGAAATATTAAAGCATCATTATTTGTGTAGATCAAACATTATCATAATGACATTAAAACAGAACCTTGATATTTACCAAACCATGATATTTACCCTTTCCACAGGATTTGCTCTACTGGGAAAATGAGAGACAATAGAAACCAAATAGAAATAGAAAAACAGAGACAATGGTCTATTTAACTACTGCACGTTGTAAATAGTAGATTAACACTGTAAGCGAGATTTCTCTGACAGTATCAAACCAGCCACACTAAATCAGAACAAAGGTCCATCCAGCACAGAAACCTGTCTTAAACAGTGGTAAACAGTAGATTTGATGGAAGGGATATAAAACCAGAGCAAGCATATAGAATACTTTCCTCGCATACTCTGGCAGCACTCAGCAATGTGGGGCTCATGGACTACCTGAACTACAATGGTATTTTTGGTATAACATACCCTGGGGACTTCTCTTTTTTTAACATTAATCTATCTGTATTTTCTAAAATAAGGTACATACTTGATGTCCTCAATATCCTGTAACAATGAGTTCTACAGACTAAGTGTTGTGTGAAAAATAGAGTACCTTCTCTGGTTTGGTTTCTAACCTGCCACCTGCTCATTTCCTTCAATGCTCTACTTTCTCCGTTATGAGAAACAGAGAACATCCATGCCCTATCACCTTCTCCAAGTAACTTTTTTTTTAAGACCAGTTTTCTGCATTTAGAAATTATATGTGTGTATTTCTGTATGTAGAATGTAAGCACAGGTTTTAGTACCTACAGAGTTATCCATCTCCCTGTGTGTCTCTGGCTTTGCCTTGTGGAAAACTGCATAGGAAAGGATTCAGTGCAAGATTTACATATGCGTATGGTTTTTTTACCTGGGAGCCGTGGTACTCTGCTCAAGATAGACAGATGAATGCTAAAGAGGTCATCCCTACTTTATGCTTTTTTTTTTTTTTGCCTTGTAGCTAGTTGCTTACTAACCTACAGCCAAATTTTGATCCTTACACTTCCAGACCTAATTTTTTTCTAAGGCCTCAGCCCTGTAATCTACACAGAACACACATGAATGCATCTGCTTATATGGATGGTGGACTATCCAATTATTCACATAAGGAAGAGATTCTTGAGTAACAGTCCTAAAGCAGCAGCATTCACAAGTACAAGGCTCCACAGAAATTCCCTTCATTTTATAGATTACTACAAACATCAAATAATGAGTCGTCAGAATCATTTGTGCACTAATAAGCACAAGTCTTGGAAAGAAAAACTGTCTAATATTTAAGCATTAGAGCAGGGCCCAGTCTCACTGCTCCAAATCAAAAGACACCCAGTTAGGGAAGGTCAGCATTTCCTCTTGGCTGCAAGTGTTCTACATCAGTGTCATATTTAGCAAAAGAATAATGATAAAAAATCAACAACATTCATTCCTAGCCCTTGACATTTCTCGTGTGAAATGTAGGCACACATACATACACATGCATGTATAGGTGTATATCTGTATACACAAGCACATACACAAATGAAAGGGAAATAGTGGGAGCACAGATTTTCTAGGTGTTTTAAATTCTCAGAACACTTGTATTCCCAGTCATGATCTTCGTATTCCCAGTCACTCTCTCCATATCTTTCTCTGAACAATTAATTTCACTACATTTATATTTCTTTCTTTCAATGTAAAGTCACACTCAGCTTGTCAGATGAGAAAAGAAGATGATTAGAAACATCTGTCACCACTCAGAGTTCTCCTTTTGATCATAAATACAGGTTTTCTGTTTTGCTTGTGGTCCAATTCAGCTCTGCCAAACAAAGGTTGCGGTGCTTTTGTGTTGTAGCTCCATCCTGGAGAAAATGTCACCAGCCTACACTTATTTTTCTTTTCCACAAACTGTAAGTATTTGTTCTTGTTCAGTGTCCTAAGTGGTTCAGATATTTAGTTTCTAGTCCTTTTGATTTGCTCTGGTTGCCAGACTTTCTTTAGATTCTCTGTGCGAGTGTGACCCAGCTCGAACAACTCTGGTTTTATTTATGATGCAAATTCAGTGTTTCAGGTACAGATTCAGTGAGTACTGGAACTATGGCTTAGAGTAGAGCATATGGAGGCAGAAAGTCGTGAGATCTAATCACGCCTGTAGAACTGTGGCCACGCCTGAACTGCTTCATCTGCTTTATCTAACAGGTGAGAGCACCCCTTTCGCACAGGGATTTTGGAAGTATTAGCTCATACCCACTTGTGTCACAGAGTCACCATAGGGTTTCTCTGGTGGCAAAATAGCTAAGCATTATTAATGGACATGTCCCTTTTGTTACCCATGCCTTTATCTACTGTAACAGAGGATCTTCCCCCATGGTCTGTCCTGTTCTTTAAACTTTGCCACTGGAGACACAGCTACTCATTTTATTTTTTCTTTGCTAAGTTCATTCTTTCTCTCTACAAATTAAATGTTTTGAATCCTGAGATGTTCCTTGCATCTCAGTACCATAGCTGAGCTCTCTGTTTTCAGCTATATTATCTAGCCTGAAAGTCACAGTGACTGTAGTACCTGCCTCTGCTGCTGTGGTTTGAGCTCTATAGCTTTTTTCCCTTTTCAAATTTGACTTGCCTTTTATGCCTTTCACCCAAGATGTTTCAGACAGCTCTTCTGCACCTTTTCCCTTTACTTGTGGACACTTCAGGTAATAGAGTTTTGAACAGTTATTGTGGAGGGTATCCTGGCCCCTGTGTGCTTCATCCAATTCTCTCATCTTTCTGTGGATAGCTTCCCACCAAGAGTGTGAATTTGACTGGTTCTTATATCTTTCAGAATGGGTAGTATATTCCATTGAATTTTAGAACAGTCACCTTTGTTTGAGCTATTTTCTTGAAGTCTTTCAACATTCTCTCCGGATGTAAGACTATATCCAACTCTCCAACAGATTGTTCTCAGAAGTCAAAAAGAAAGGAAAAGAACATTTTGTAAATGTCATCTGTACCTAGTTCTGCCCTCACCCTCTGGATGCACACACTAGCCATAAAATCCAACCACCTGAGCTGACCTAAATCTCTTCAGCTTCTAAGCTCTCTAAGATATTTGGTATGACTTCAGATTCCTTTGCCTAGGATCAGGATGGGCCTGATCCTGCCATCTACTGAGTATTTCTGTGTATCAGTCCTCCTTCTCTGCATGGCCCAGCTCTCACAGTCATGTGGGCAGGATCCCCATCACAGCCCTTACCCACTCCTAGCCATCTCCATCCCACCTTGTATCTGCCCCAAGCTGTACCTGTGCCTCATCTAGCCTGACCGCTGCAGGAGCGATGGGGCTGTGGGCCATTTGGACAGCACTTCCTTGAGAAGCAGGTTGGCCAGGAGCACTCCACGGGCTTACACCGTTCCTAGCCCAATAGTTAGTTGGCTCTGCTCCACATGAAATAGACGATTCCTACTGCCCTGTGACTCCAGCTTCCTGCCTTTAAGGTGTGTTATACATGCATCATCTGTGCTGTGTTTGGCTACAGCACTACTTGTCCGTAGCAAAATGAGAGAGGAAGGAGGAAGATCTGTCTTGATAACCCATGGGAGGACTTTCTCAGTGACACAGCAGTGGCTAAAGAAAGAACTGGCATCCATAGGTTTTATCCTACTTAAAGGCCTTACCTACTGCTAGTGCAGTGCCCTCTGGATAGCAGTCACTGCCCATCTTTTCACAAGATCACTACCTGACATTTTATCTCAGTGCAATTTGTGAAGCAGACAGAGGAAGGAGCGAAAGACAAGGTAGAGAGCTTCTGACAGAATTATCTACGAAATGTACCATGAAGTCAGCAATACTCACCCCAAACTGTAAGGTTTGAGACAACTCTGACAAAATGGAACTAAGAGTGTCAAGGTTTCAGGTTTCAGTGCTCAGTCTCTGCACCTTTCCTTCCACAAACAGAAGACCAAAGCCACCAGGAGCAAACAAAATGGATTAGGTGGCTGCAAAGTTCTACTATGAGATGGTAATGGACAGCCAAATATGAAAGACATTCATTCAAGGTCTGCCAAAAAAAAGTTTGAGCAAACAAAAGACTCCATGAGGGTCAGGCTGACAGCATTCTTCAGGCCGTGGCGTCACAGAATCACAGAATGTTAGGGATTGGAAGGGACCTCGAAAGATCATCTAGTCCAATCCCCCTGCCGGAGCAGGAACACCTAGATCAGATCGCACAGGAACGCACCCAGGCGGGCTTTGAATGTCTCCAGAGAAGGAGACTCCACCACCTCTCTGGGCAGCCTGTTCCAGTGCTCTGTCACCCTCACTGGAAAGAAGTTTTTTCTCATATTCAAGTGGAACCTCCTATGTTCCAGCTTGAACCCATTGCCCCTTGTCCTATCACTGGATGTCACAGAGAAGAGCCTGGCTCCATCCTCCTGACACTCACCCTTCACATATTTATAAACATTAATTAGGTCACCCCTCAGTCTCCTCTTTTCCAAGCTGAAGAGACCCAGCTCCCTCAGCCTTTCCTCATAAGGGAGATGCTCCATTCCCTTAATCATCTTTGTGGCTCTGCGCTGGACTCTTTCCAGCAGTTCCCTGTCCTTCTTGAACTGAGGGGCCCAGAACTGGATTGTGGTGAATTTACATCTAGAAAACACTACAAAAACTGGAGAGATTTCAGGGAAAGGTGAAACTGATGTTAGAGAAATATAATCTTGAAAGTGACTAAAAGCTGAGAATGACCACACTGGTCATGCAAAAAACTAAAAAGTACAATAATCTAAAAGCTAAAACCAGAAAGGATACAGTAAAATGTTTAAAGGAAGATGCTGGGCACTTGTGGCCCAGAAGACCAACCGGATCTTGAGCTGCATCAAGAGAAGCGTGGCAAGCAGGTTGAGGGAGGTGATTCTTCCCCTCTACTCTGCTCGAGTGAGGTCCCACCTGGAGTACTGCATCCAGCTCTGGGCCCCCCAGCTCAAGAAGGATGTTGGGCTGTTGGAGTGAGTCCAGAGGAGGCCACGAAGATGGTCAGAGGGCTGGAGCACCTCCCCTATGAGGACAGGCTGAGAGAGTTGGGGTTGTTCAGCCTGGAGAAGAGAAGGCTCCAAGGAGACCTAATAGCAGCTTCCAGTGCTGAAAGGGGGCTACAGGAGAGATGGGGAGGGGCTTTTTACAAGGGCATGTAGCAACAGGACAAGGGGTAATGGATTTAAACTGGAAGAGGGCAGATTTAGACTAGATATAAGAAAGAAATGTTTTCCTGTGCAGGGGGTGAGGCAGTGGCCCAGGTTGCCCAGAGAAGCTGTGGATGCCCCATCCCTGGAGGGGTTCAAGGCCAGGCTGGATGAGGCTTTGAGCAACCTGGGCTAGTGGAGGGTGTCCCTGCCCATGGCAGGGGGTGGGACTCAATGATCTTTAAGATCCTTTCCAACCCAAACCATTATATGATTCTATGATCCTATGATAACACAAAGACATATATTCAGGCAGGATAAAAACAAGAATAGGAGAATTCTTATTCAAGAAAAACTCCATAAAAGTATCCTTGACAAATGTTTGAAGGTCATAGCAGGATATAAGTGGAAATTATATGAGTCTCATAATTTGAAAGTTAAAAAAAAACTGGAACAGACTTTGGAGAGAACAGGGGGGCACTAGCAAGCCCATTATCAGCTGAGATATTTTTTTCTTTTAATTTTTCTGTATTTTGCTACAGTGTTGTTCCTGAGAAGTACCACAATTAATCTATACAGGCATACAGATAACCTTTGTCACTTTAGGGTCTGAGGTGAGTTTTAGCTTGATACAGCTCTGTGTAACTCAGAGCAAAGTAGAAAGCTGTAAGACAAGTTGGCTACAGGCACCTCTGGCAGAAATGCCCAGCTGTGGTGGCCCAGTTGTTAGAGAAAGAATAAAAACCTGAGCTGCCTCAAGTGTCTATGTAACAAACTCAAAGATTCTTGCCTCTTACTTTGGTGTCTTGGAAAAAAGAAACCAACATTTTTGTCCCATATGAAACATTAAAATGGCTCCACATTTCACAGACAACTTTCTGCAATCTGAGAAAGACTAGACTAGACGAACAGTAAATTCCTGAATTTTTAAGTAAAATGTTCCATTATTAATAAATACAATTCCTCTTCCTTTAAAATTATACGTAAGATACATCCCTCAGATCTGAATTATCTGCCATTTAGAAATAGTTTTCATGCTCATTTTTTCACCAGTGAGATAAATTAGACGATCTCTTTTCTCTCTTCAGTGTTCTTCAGGTCCTGCCTGATGGAATTATCATTTGCTTTTGTCCCAGGGTCCTTTCATTAAATGAACACCATTTTTTTTGCTGCCTTCCTCTCGCCCACTTCCTCCTTAAATAATATATACCCTCCTCAAACATATCATACATTATCTCTAAATTCTGCACAACCTTTCAATAATGTATTGATGCCTGAAATAAATCTAATTTCTCATTGCTGGTACTAATAAAAGGTTTACATTTCCATTTTCATCCCCCCTGAAATATTAGGTGCAAGAGCTTCTAATTTTAAGTTTTGTTCTTAGTTTGCTCCCAGGATTTTTTAATACTGCTCCTGCTAAAGAAATCTGTCTTTTTGAATATTCCCAAGTCAGAGTTTGGCTTTCAGGCTGACCCATGCTAATGTTTATAGCACATTTTGGCTACCTAGTAGTGGCTCTGGGAAACATTTTTCTATGTACTTGTAATATTGCTTTCACATAAGGTGTGCTGGCATGCTCAGTGGAGCAGTTTCTGCTGTTATGAATCCTAGCATACGTCTTTTGCAGCAAGAGAGCGAGCTATGGATTTGCTTTGAGATGCTGGGTGCAACCATCCTAGCCAAACCATCTAATGTCTGTCAGAGGAAGCCTGATAGAGACTGAAACTGAAGAAATTTAAATAACTGTCCTCAGAAAGAGGACATTTTGTCAGGAGAAAGCCTAAATAGCATTCTTTCCCTCAGTGATTGCTATTCTCCAGCACGCTGCTAAAAGCCACAGAAGCCTCAGAGCCAGAGAATCGCTGCACAGGGATCCTCAGCATCAGGATTTTGGATCCTGAGCTTTGGGGTTTCCTGGCTCCATGGCAGTTGCTGGCAAGTGTTCTGAAGCCAGACAGCCTGGAAGCCCCAGAAATCACAGCTCCAAGATGCTGTTGCTGGAGGGAGCGTAACATGCAGAGTATGAAGAAGTGTTGTTTTTTTTTTTTCTCTCTGATTAAGAAAATAATAATTTTAACAATTCCAGCAGAAAATATAAATGTCTTTGAAAATTTACTGCTATGAAACCATTCTAACAGAAAACTTCCAGCCAGCTCTACGTGCACTTTACACAGCTCACTGCTATTTGCAGTCGCTGCCTATGGCCAAGCTGGCTAAAGGCGATAGTGGTAAATCTCATCAGGTTTTACTTTTGGCCTGCAAGTCACTGATTTGATTAAATTATTCTTTTTGGTTTAACTTTTGTTTTGAGGGAAGGCTGATTACATGACTACTTGAGTATCATTATATAATAGTTATAATATAGCCCATGTCATGGTGCTTTCCGTAACTAAAAGAGCAAATAGGTGCCTAAATGTCACTTAAGAACTGACCTTCAGTATCAAATACAAGTCCTGGAGGGGTAACAAGGATTATTGCCCAAAAGTTCTCCCCTGCATTGCAGTAGCTTCCACTGAGGTTGCTAGCAAGGGAGGATTTTGGATAGACTCTCTCCCCTCACTCACTTGTGTTTCAACAGAGAGGAAATTCTCCACCATCCTTTGTGCCCCTCATGATGCCCCAGGACACATTCTCCCAGCTCCAGCCACAGCTCATACGGAAATGCTGGGAGAGACAATTCACCACAAAGATTTTTGGCCTTAATATAACCCCCACGAAAGAGTCCTGTAAATTCAAATCTCCTCTAATTGTTGCATTTTGACAGTCCTCACATTAATCCTGGAAATGTCAAAGGAGATTATAACAAGAGCAGCTGATCAGCCAACCCCAAGTACCAGAGATAGCAGATTTCCAGTCCTGCTCTCTGGGTCTCTTTGCTCTTGCAGTGCTTCCACCAGCTAAGAATAATTACACAAAACTATGACATAACCCCTACTTAAATCCAAATCTTTTCATTCCCTTCCAGCCAATTGGAACTCACCTCTGATGTTTTCCAGCTCCCTGCTTCTGTGAATGAGACCGTATCCATGTGAAAATATGCTTGGATCACCCACTGTGCTTTATTCATCCGGAGGCAATTTGGAGGTTGTTGCATACAACTGGCCACTCGATCTTTATCAGCATTGTTCTTAGCCCTTAGAAAACCGTGTCTCTGGATACAACCTTTCCAGTACTTGGATGGCCTATTTAATTATACAACTGGACATGTTTGTGCATTGGGTACTGGAGTGAGTGAAATCCTAATGATCCTCAGCATTCATTTTCTCTATCACTCAGTGGCAAGAACTCATATTTAGAATAAGTTCCCCAATATGTCCCTTGGAAAACATCACAATATCACACTGCAGAGGAGAGCACTATCTGCTTAGGGCAAAGATTGTAGGGCAACAGAAAAGCTGATATGCTCATTACTGTACCAAATCACAAGGGAGAGCAAACAGTCTTGAGGTGTTTCATTTTGGAGATGTCAGCTTTCCAACTAAACAGGGATGAGCCAGGCAATGCTGGATGAGAAAGGCAGTCTAAAGAATATTGCTTTGAAACAATGTTTGTGAATGTGCTGCATTAACTGTAGCAGGAAAACACCATTTAATGACACAGATCTCCCCTAGCGTAGCTGACAGAATAGTTTATTCAGCCTTTTGCATGGATCTGAGCTGGGTTTCAGACAGAAAGGAAGATCTAGCATTTCCTTTTCAAGAAAAAGAAATGGAAATTACCACGTGTTGAGGGTGTAGGGAAAAAGAAAATGAAGGGAGGTAAAAAGCAGGAGAATAGTAAGGAAGTAGTAGGGCAATTTGGTTGGCTGTGAAATGCAGTTCCTGAGCTCTTGGAGAAACAAAGAGGAGTATGGGAGCTAAAAGACAGAGCAAGTGGGATACTGCCTGGTTGGTTGTGTCATCACTCTGACTGCCTGGGGCCATTCTTCTGAGGCGGTGTTTTGTATCAGCTGCAGACAGTGTTCATGACAGTGAAATCACGCCCATCAGCGCAGCCAAAGGAAGTGTGTAAGGCAGCTTTGTCTCAGAGACGTTTGAGTGTAAAATCCCCACGGAGGAACAAAGCCTTTGAATGAACTTGGGGGGGGAAAGAATGAAACTATCAGCATTTAGGCATGCTGGTTATTCCAGCAAACTTTCAAAGTAGCTTTAAGGTTACCCCAAAGCACTGCAAGAACTTGCAGTCTGTATGCTTGCACCCCAGAAGCTATGAACAGTCTAGTCTCAGAGAGGACAAGGAGTGCTTAGAGAAGAGACCTCAAATCTGTCATCTGCTCCAGGCCCTTCTCTCATTTCTTCTAGCTCTAAAGGAACCAAAAGATACACCTCCTCCCCCTCAGCTAGGAGGCAGGAAACATCTCCATCAGCAGCTTATAACTGTATACCAGTCCCCAGTTGTTTGCGACCTTTCCAAAGATGGGGGTGAGCCTAAAGCATGCCAGCAATGCAGACTGGTTTTCTGGCCCGCATGCAGTTATTCTGTGCTGAAGAGCTCATCTATGCCATGTAGAGCAGACCTGTCAGGAAGACTTAGTCTCCTAAGTGAGTCAGTGATGAAATGACAGGGAAGAGTATCTTTGTCCCATCCAGCATGGGAAGAATACCCGGAATGTAGCTTGGTCCAGCCTGTCCTCCTGCAACACTGATTCATCCTTCCAAGTGGCAAGTCACACCAGGGAGAATCCTGTGGATGGTTTTATCTCTAAGGCATGCTAGCAGGCTAAGAACAAACCTCAGGATTGTTTTGGGGTGGGGCAAGTGGAGATTCCCCATGAATCCATTTAATGTGGGTTAGAAATATACCTCTTTATATGGATTATGTTAACAAAGAGACAATTTCTGATTTATTTACATGATAGCAATGCTAAACATGATATTTACATGATAGCCCCTGTGCTAAAGGGGTTATGCTCTGGGCAGAATACTGTAGTACTGGTAACTAATTGATACTAGGTTACCTTAAAGCACCAAACATAATGTTTGGTGGTTTGGCAGTTACTGTATGAGCAGTTCCAGCATTCTTCTAACCAAGGGAGAAACCTCCAGGAAATACACTGAAGTGAAAACCAGGAGCAGAAATCTCTACCTCCATCTCAAGCCAAGCCCTTCAAATTCATGCACTAAGAACTGAAATACAGGTCTTGCCTTGTAAACACATGATTCTCCTAGAAAGGAATATACTGTGGGGCAGTATGGGGCAGCAAGGATAGCATCCTAGCAAACATCTATCCAGCATCACAGTGTCCTTCTGATCAGCTCAGGAGAACAAAAGAGGGCATTATCCCACCAGAACTGAACTCTGAAGGTGATTTATTAAAAAGCTCTCTGAGGGCTGCTGTACTATTATCTCACACAGCTTTGCAGAGACGTGGGTCAATGCAGTTTCCTGTATGGTGGCACTGGCCATGTCTTCACTGCAGGATTATCTCACCCTGTCTGAACTAACTGTCCCGAACAGCCTTGCCCATAAAGAGCAGTTTAACCAAGCAATAGTGCTCAAGGCACAAGTAGCAATACTACATTGCCTTTCGGAGGGATTCCCAGGAAGGTTCTGGAGAAGAAGCCACCTCTGAGAACGTCCTTCCTGTGTTCACGCTACACGGTTGCTGCGTGACATGGAAATGGGTGATGCTGGTTTAAGCTTTAGCCTGTAACCCCGAATAGGTCTGCAAAACCTGAGAACTGCCACATTCCAGTTAAAGGGTTTTGCTAGTGTGTGGGTCTCAAGGCAGGTGAACCCTCGGATTGTGATAGTGAAAAAAGGACGTGAGCCTTTACTCCTTGGCATCTCTACATATATACGTGCTTTGGCAGCAGCAGGAGTTGGGTTCTTATTTCCAACCCCATGCGTGCAAGCCTATAGGAAGGACAGTAGAAATGTGACAGAGTGGCATTAATCTCATCTCTTTGACATAGCCACCAAAAAAGCCATCTTGACACAGTGGGGAAGAACTTTGTCCCTTTAAAAAAGCTGAATAAGCTATTTTTCACTGGAAAAAATAAACAAAACCCAACAAGCAACAACAACAAAAAGCAATGGCAGGGCTAGAAGTAGGGAAATTAAGAGTCATATTTGTTTTTGGAACATTTTCCCTAACTGGAATAGGACTGATTTCCAGGACAGAGTGGCAAGAAAGGGCTCGGGGGCGTTTGGTTACACCCAAAGTTCTACACGTGCAGCATAGGTTTGGTCTACCACACGTGGACTGCAAATGGCACAATATATATCAGTCATTATACACAGTGATTAGGGACTCCTTGAAAATTGTTATTGAGATTTTTTCTGGCAAAATTAAAAAAAAAAAACAACCTCCAAGCATTCCCTTAGAAGACTCTGAGTTACATGTCCATGGTTAGCTAAGAAAACTAGGTTTAATGTCCAGAACCTTTCCCTGGTGCCTCATCATAGACTCTGCTGAGATTAAAACTCTGTCTAGCCTATGCCAGGCACTGACAGCTGGGCTCATTTCTCCTGCATCAGAACAAGGCAGGGGGTGGGGGAGTTTAATGCTTTCTCCCTATCTCAAATATCAGTCAGTCAGTCCATTAAGGGTGAGGGCATCCCTAAGACCCAGCCCAAGTCACAGTTGTATGGGGCCAGGAAGGACGGAAGGGGATTGTATCAGCAGCAGGGAAGGGCCTGAAAGCTATATTCAGAGACCTTTTGGAACATAGTAAGGCCAGCCCTAGCAACATCAAAGGCTTCAGCATGAAGTGAGTTTATAGAGCTTAGTCAGTTGGGTTAGACCCTTCATTAGGATGCAGAACAAGCCTCTTCTTCTTGGCAGACATGAGCAAGAAACAGAATAAAAATTTAAATCGGATCTGAGCCCTGAATTCTCCATTCAGCATGAGTTCCTCTTATTTGCGTAGGAACTCTAGTTCGCCTGGCTTTGTTTGAAATAAAGGTAACAGGAAATTTCAGGGCAGGATGAGGTCAATGTCTCTTGCTTTGGGGCCAGCAAGTCCTGGGACGACTCTTGAGTTAGAATACCCCATCCTAAGAGGAAGAGGAGCAGAGGGGGAGAGCATTTGCCATGGGGTACCAGCAGTACCATCTCTCTACAGCTGCATCTTCAGCAGTCAAACACAACACTGAGGCTTTGGAAAAGACCTTTCTTTGTTTGAGTTGAATGAGTTTGAGTTGTCACGCTGTACAGTAACTGATAGTCTGATAGTTGAGTGGATGCTTTTAAGCATGCAGAGCACCAGGATGAGGCCACTAGTCAGCTTGTTCCTTTTTCCCCAATGTGCATCTTTTGAGGAAGTTGCTGCTCTGTTTCAGAGTATCACAGGCTAAGAGAACAAGATGATCTGGTTTTGGGGTTTTTTTTTAATGCCTCTGATTGCAGGATTATTTGCATTAAAATCCACAGAGTCAGAGAGAAAAGCCTGAGTTTGACCTTAATCATGTCAGCATGGCTAAGGGGTCACTGGGAGGGATATGCAGGTATACTGCAAATTCAGTTTAAGATCAGAAAGAAGCCCGAGTATTTAAAACAGGAATTAGTTTTCTCTACTTACTGTATCATCATGACAAAGCATGCTTATGTGTAAGAAGGTATTTGTGGCTGGTCACCAGAACTTGTCTTTATTGTGCTTCAGGGCAGAAGAAAGAAGGAAAGATCTCATGCTATTGGTTAACATTCATTTTACAATTTCATATAGATTTTTGCTTCAAACAGTTTCTGGAGTGAAATCAGACATATTTAGATAAAATATTGCTCACCCTGAAACAGGACTGATTGAAATATTAACAGCTGTTAAAAAGATACATGACTTTGTGCTGTTGAAGCCTTTGAATCACTGTATCAGCCCCTCAAATTGTAAACAAAGAGACAATTTCCTGGCTACCATAGCAGAAGAGAAAAGAGACTGCTAGTTGTAACAACCTGTGCTCTTAATTATTCTATTAATATTGCAAATTGTATCT
The DNA here is from genome assembly GCA_013400615.1 of Syrrhaptes paradoxus. Lineage (NCBI taxonomy): Eukaryota > Metazoa > Chordata > Aves > Pterocliformes > Pteroclidae > Syrrhaptes > Syrrhaptes paradoxus. The sequence goes on from VZTO01004936.1 coordinate 311,656, forward strand.
GACAGACCAATTAGGCTTGAATATTACCCTAGAAAAGCAGCTTGACCAATGTTGATCATCTTGTTAAACAGATGAAATTTAGTTTAACAGAGGAAAAAATAGGTTCCTTGTGGTTTATCTCATTAAAGTGATTTCCGTAATTCCAATAGTGATTCCACATCTTTAAAAATAAGCATGGTAACAGACAAAAAGACACAGATGCATTGGGATGGTGAGGAACTTAAAAGATTTCTCAT
>VZTO01004936.1:312346-355707 GCA_013400615.1 Syrrhaptes paradoxus
GCCGTGATGTTTTACCACTGTGAGGTTTGCTATTCACATACAAGAAAAAAAAAAAGACAACCCTTATCCGTGTTATGGAAGGCAGCAATATAGGTGGCCAGAAAAAGTATTTCCTAGCATAAGCAAAAGGCAAGCGTTCAGCTGCAAACATCATAAAGTAACAGTATTTTATCCACCTAAACTATTCTTTCACAAATCAAACTACAGGATTCCCATCAAGTTAAAAATCTTACTGCATGTATTTTTAAGTGTCTCCTCCCTTTTATTCTGTTACTACCTGTACAGTTCATTGTTTACAATAACACAGAAGACTCATCCTGGTTTTTTTCTACTAATTCTTCTGTTGCTTGCTCTGTGTGTCACATGGATGAAGTTTCTACACTGGAATTGCAAAAGAAAACTACTGTGAGGTTCATTTCTTGCCTTGACTGTAATGTACAGCCTGCCAAAACTAGGGCTGAGGTTTGCTGGAAATTTAATTAATTTGAAATTTAGGTTGGTTCTGAACCAGACAGGAATATTTTATCTTTTTTTTTTTTTTTTAAACTCCCTCCTAAAGACATGAACAGAACTAATGTCACTGAGCAGCTGCAAAGAGCTCAGGAGCTTCCAGTCCCTAAATGACCCGCTAAACAACTACTCATGGGAAAGAGCCAGCCACATTAGCTCTGAGGTCAGGAACCCTCAATTTTCAGCAACCCCTTCCCTATGGAAAACACACGGGGAATCTGTGCAATCTGCCAGAATGTGGCATGCTGTTCAGAACCAAAACTTTTTCAGGCTTATAGGAAACATAAAAGTACCTCTCCTCTGGTCTGCTGTGAGAAATGTCAAGTCTTAGGAGCTACTTGGATCTGTAGAAGTTGAAAGGTCTTTTATCTCAAACTGATCCATGCAAGGAGGTGCCATGTCACTGTGATTTAACTGCCCTGATGATGTAAAAGCAATTCTAGCAGTGAAATCCATTCCTGACAACGACGTGTGGGGAAGAGATTTTGAAGTAGTGAGGTTTAGTGTATATTGGGTGCTCTGACATGGAGCTGAAAACTCTGGAAGCAGCCAATGCATTGTGTGCCTTAGGGCCAGAGTAATGCCACAGCAGGGCACAGTAAGCCATGCTTTCTGTTTTGGGCCAAATGTGATCCCAAGTGGATTTCACTAGTATCACTGAAATCCTCCAGAGTCAGCTGGAACTCTAGCTCAGTGACTTCAAATGTCGCACAATGCTCCTTTCAGCTAGTTGAGATTATATAGCCTTTATCATAGCACATATTGCACAATTCTTACTCCTTCTTGCTGTTTCAAGCCCTGTTAGATGAAGACATTTGCTCCAAGCATGAAGAATTAAATCACTAAAACAGACAATTGATTTGAACTCATTTGAACCCAGCTATTATACAATTTGCTTGGCAGGAAAAGACCAGGTGTATGACATATAGTGAGGACCACCAACACAGATATGGACAGAATCTACCCTTTTTCATTTGTTTTGATCCCAAGTCTCTGTCATTCATGGTGCCAGAACCCTAGCTTTCAGGTAGCTGTGAGGGGAGACAAACGTCCTAGGACTGACTGGCCAGAGCATCAAGTGCTGGGGTCAGCTGGGGTATGTGCTTTTAGTAAAGAACAGCTGATCCACACAGTGGGAAATAGCAGGCATGTGTAACTCTGTCTGATAACGCTAGTCCATTAACAGATTTCTTGTGTGCCATTTCCCAGGTCCACTTCTGTTTTACCTTTTTACACAAAGATATAAAGCTCCAGAACTATCCAGTGGAAATCTTAATAAACTGCAAGCAACATGTCTTAAAAAAATGCTCAGTGCATTCTCTGGCACTGTGACTGACCTAATTTACATATCAATGACACTCCTAGCAATTAACGGCCTGCAGCAGTGACAACCCTGGAGGCTGGTCATACGCACAGTGCCTGTACTCACAGTTTTCACAGCGACTCCCTGTATAGCCAGCCAGACAGGCACATTTGTAGGTACCACTTTTGTCTAGAATGCATGTTCCATCATGAAGACATGGAGATGAAGAACAAGCTATAAAAGAAAAGCAGAATGTTCATGGTCTCTCATAGGATGTGGGTCCTATCTGTTTTTCCTTATGACAGTTGTGTCTTGGGGTAAATTACATATTTTGGTTAAAAGTTGGGAAAACACAGTAAAGGGCCTAATGCATGTCAAAAAGCCTTCTGCTCTTCTTTCTTACTTACTGGAGAGGGGATCTTATAGGGGTGAACAGTTCTTTTCCCAGCTTTTATCATTTACTCTTGCCATTTTCCTTTAAATGTAGTCAAGTGGTGAGAAAGGTTTCTTGCAGAAAAATAATTTATAGGAAGCTCCAACAGTATTTAGAGCTTAACCTAAATTAAAGAAGTTTAATATCAACCTACAATTCTTCTTCCATTCATCTCAGAGTTTAGGGATAAGTTCTGGGATCCATGGTTCTGATGGGTTTTTTGGGTCTCAGATCTTGTCATCCCAGACTTCGGGAGCTGCTTTGCCCCTGAAGAGCATTTCGTTGGTGTTGGGTTCAGGAAGCTCTGAATGGTCATGATTACCCCAAGCCTGCTGGGGATGCTCTTGCCCACCACATATCTAGCAGTGATACACATCAAACTGTACATATTAGCATAAATTAATACCAGAATGTGTAATTGTGCCATTTTGTATCAGCAAATTGCACTGTGCAATTCCACATACTTTTTGTGCATGCTCTAAGGCAAGACGGGTGAGTAGAACATAATTTAATCTCAAAAACACAAAGAACTCGTTTCCGCTTAGATTATTTTCCAAACTGAGTGTGGGTTTTAGCAGACATAAAGGAGAGCCAAAATCTCAAGATTCAGATCCAGTTTAAGATTCAAGTAACTCCAAAACCTGAGGAATTCAGGATCTGATGCCCTGCTTCAAGTTCATCTTAACAAAACAAGACTCTGCAGCAAAGTTCACATCTGGATCCATACCAGAATTTGAGTTGTTTAAGCTCATATTGACTACAAAACATATTCCTTGACGTCTTAAAGAATTATCTAAGCATGATTGATAACTTACGGATTAAACTTGAAAACATAATTGCCAAAAAGCTCTGCATCCTAATTCATTTACAGATCATCTTTGTCCTCCATGCTAAATACACCGATTACACTGATTACAAATATGAACCTTTGCCCCAGCTGCTGAGTGTTGCAACAACAAGCAACCAGCCCTGGGGGACCTATGGTGAGGCTGTGTGCTATTACATTTACAACACTCTTTCTGCTGCAGTCTCAAATGACAGATATTGGCATGAGCAGATTTCTTTGCCAGAACTTCACTTGAAGTGTAATCTTTGAGTCTCTTATATTCAGACAGCAAGAGACAATAAATTATATACAGATGCCACACATGGATTTCTCTGCAGGTTTCATGTGGTGATGTATCAGCAATCATACATGGCTGGGCAATGAGTATCTTCCAGGTCTCTTTGAAGACTGAAGTCTGACTAAGGACAGTAATTCATTTGTTAAAAGGAATATATATGTGGCAATTGTACTATATCCAACTAACATAAAATATCACTGAGAAAGGGAAGGAGAAGGAAAAGAGCCTGTACAGACAGATATTTGTAGTCACTGGTTTGAAGCCAGTGAACTTTCAGCTTTGTCCTTGCTCCGGCTTTGTCGGATGATTCTGTAAAAGTAAGCATGTCAAGTGAACGAGGACAAGTGCCAGGTACTGTCCTTGAAAATGCCTCATACTTAAGAGCACTAAATATTTTTCTTTTTAAAAAAGTCTTGATTTCCTGGCTTTAGTGAGACAACATGGGACAATACTACAAAAGGTTAAAGCCCCTATGTTGTGTCAAAGATCACTAGCTTGGGGGTTCATAAAGCAAGGCTTATTGAAATTCAGTAACAGGTTTTAATCTAACTAGATCCGGCATATGTCTAATCCTCAAGAGACCCTTATGCCCCACATCCTTCTCATCTGAAGTCTGTTGAGTGACTCCTAGTCACTCATGCTAATTACTGGTTCCCAGTTGACACTTGGCATGGGATGGGACCTAACACCTGCTTTCAGACCAGGCAGCGCACCAGCTTGTGTCGTTTCATCCCTTAACAACTACACACGCAGTGCTGTTCCCCAGAGGGGCATACAGGCTTTGCAGCTTATTTTGTATCAATCAAAAGTTGAACTAGTGACCTCTGCGCAGTCAGTGTCACTGCTTCAGCAAGCTATGACTTATAAGCCAGTACAGAGCTCAGGAAGGGAAGACAGAAAGGAAAGGAATTCAGTTCTGACAGCACAAAACGCTTCTTCAGTCCTCTCCATTACACCACTGAGGTGCTGGGGACACGAGATCACCTCCACGGCCTGGTCCACATACTGTCAGCACAAGTGCTATTGCTGCTCTCACTTGCAGCAGAGGCAATTGCTCTACCAAGCCCTGTGAAATCTGTTCCGGGGACCTCAGTTTTTGCACAGTGCTGTGCACAGAGGGAAATGTCAGGGGAAACGCTTCAGTTTGCAATGTGCTGCCAAAGCTTTTGATCCTGTGCTGCCTCCACTTTCAATTCTATGTTGCACCATGCACGCCGTATTCTTCCTCTAAGCTGTCCTGCTGGCCGGTTTAATGCTTCACATAAAAAGACACTGAGAGTGTTTTAAAAGCCTTTCACTGCAGCTACACATTAGTCCAGAACAGCCACATAATGAAGTGCACAATAAGACCTCCTCACAAACTCGAGGAACCCCTTTGCAACGTGGTCTGTGTGGATTACCACACTTACAGCCACCCAGCCTCAGAATAATTACCACTAAAAATGGAGCAGAAATAAAGTGCTCGGTATTGAAATACCGAGTGTTCCCTACTGGGCAGAGAACACAGAAATCAGTTCAGCTTGCACCATATGGAAAATGTTAGTTCACTGAGTGCAGGCAGCCCTTACACAACACAGGCCATACCTCATTTCTTTGTTCTGTATCACCTCTCCCGCTGTAAGTCGCGGTGAACCATCAACAGCTAACTGCTCTGCTATGTTACTAACAGGCACTAAAGGTAACATTTGAAGAACAGGACAGGCTAGGAAATGGCATAGGCATTGCATCCAGCTGTATGCACATTTCGGATTTCTAGTTACACTCCTGATCATTGTTAACAGCAGATCCACTGTGGGTTTGTGTATTTATATAAGGATTATGTAAACTAACTAAACATCCCGAGCCAGATATATGCTGGATGACCTCATGAAATGTGGGTCACCAGGGTGTGCAGCATGCAAGTTATGGTGAGTTGTAAATCCTGCAGGGTTTATCTGTGGCAAAGCAACGTACTCTGCTTAGCCTTCTGTGCCAGGAGTGCTGTGGATAGATTTGATGAAAATTTCTTACATAGCTGAACAAGGAAGATCCAGAAAGAGTGTAGAGGCTGCTTCAAATGCAATGGCAAAATGAGGAACCAGCTACACTTTCAGTGTTATTTTGCAGCCAAAAAGAAAAGATGGAAAGCAGGGTGGGTGAGTCAAGTACTGAGTACTAACAAAAACACAGGAATTCTGGAGCCCTGCTTCTGTCATTCATAACAGTGTTCATCACAGAATGGGAAATGCCTCTTTTTTTTTTCTTAAGGAAAATAATCTGTCCTTTGTACACACTTTTTTTTTAAGTCCTAATGGTATGATACATGAGCCAACAAAAGAGTCATGTCAGGGCATTTTCACTGAGCAAACTACGAGGCTCAGCATCAGGTTTTTGCTAATTGAGACAGGGACTCTGCTCCTGCACCCAGCACTGAGCAATTCTGCAATTGCAGATACACATGCCCCTTTCTCTGTTTCCTCTGTGCTCTTAGCTCTCAAATTCAAACAGAAAAGTATCACAAAACAGTAGCTTTTCGGTGCTGGCTGATGTGCTTGTTCTTCACACAGGTAGAAGGAATTCAATCTTTGTTAGAAGAGCCTCACATTCCCATGCCATCTGATGGCTTTTGAATCTTCCCTGCACTGACTTTGTCTGAATTGCTGTTGGAAACTCAGCATGGAAGTTTTTAATGAAGCAAAACAGGGAGAGAGATTACTGAATTTGAGTTAATGAGTGGCATGTTCCACTTCTGGATTATTTTACCTGTAATTTCTTCAAAGACAGCATGAAATCCATCAAAGTTCTTGGATCCATCAGACTGGAAGAGGACATGGAGTGAAGAGCCAGTGCTTCGGATGGGAGGCGGCCTCTCATTTCCACAGAATTTCTTAATTATTTGGCTGTCCAAATTGTCCCCATCACGGACCTCCACATAGTCATACTGGCACATGTAGTCAAACTCCAGGCTCAGCATGGAAAATCTTGGGGAACAAGGACACACAGTTAGACTGCATACTCTCAGCTGTGCACCCTGACTCTGATTTATATGGATGTTTCATTATGTTAGTGCCTCCCTGCCTCTATGAATCACCAAGTCCCTGATCACATGAAGTCCCCCTCACTTCATCTCGGTTTTTGCATCATGATCCTTGGAAGCCAGCTCAGCTCTACACAGTTGTTCCATGAGAATATTTAAGTGGCAGAACAGTGAAGTCTAAACTGAAGTTATACAGCCGGTTCACATGCATCGGGTCTCTTACCACTTACCACATTATGATGTTAGAACTTCCACCTAGGTTCAGACACTGGAGAGGGCATATTTCTATCATGGGTGTTTCCTAAAAATTGTTCTATTTACCTTAAATAAAGTACTAAATACTGAAAGTAACAGTATCAAAGACCAAAGCTCAAAAGCTGGGTACATTGTGATGTTCAGAAGTCAGTAATTAGGGGTACAAGGAAATCTCAGGGATGTAACAGAAGCAGAAACAGCAGCGAAAAGCAATCCAAAACACCACAGCATGTTTTGCATTAGAAAGCAAAATGGTACTAAACCCCCAATCTCTGGCACTTGCCCTTCTTTCAAGGGCAGAAATAAGGACAGGAGTTAGTGCAGAAGGGAAATATTTAAAGCCTTTTCCCATAATGTCTGTCTTTCCTACCTTTGATTGAGCCACTACATGAGGCTCTTGTTTGTTAACGGCGATATATGCTGCTGTTTGAATTCAGTGGGGCACAGAGCCAAAGCATCCCACCAGAATATGAATGAGAAACAGCAAGAAACACCAAGTGCCTCTGGAGAACGAGCAATGGCCAGGGGTGCTGGGCCCAGCCTTTGCACAGCAGCTAGGAATAAGATCTGGGCCTGGGAGAGGCCATGCTACTAACTGTTCAGCAGGATATTTTATAAATTCAAGTTCTTGTGTACTCCGTCTTCCCGAAAATTCCCAATGCCACAGACACGTGTATTTAGGATTAGGCTAAATCTCCCACACTGCATATACCAGCATGGGCCTGGTGATGTGCAAAGACTGCATTTTCACACCAAGGAGGTGAGACAAACTTTGGATCTGCTGCTGGATCTCATAGTCTGAAGAGGCAAAGAGAGTACTGGAGTCTATTTCCTGCTCTTCTCTTCTTGGGACTCAGACCCAAGGAGAATTTATGTGAAATTACCTCTCTTTGATGACTCATGAGCTGCCTTAAGACGACTCTTCAGTCAGTCACCTTTGTTCAGGTCTTATGGTTGGTTTTAGACCATCACGAGTACACAACATACAGAGAAACGAATGAGCAGTTGTAGGAACCTACACCAAAGGAGCAGAGCTCCTCATTTTTTAAATCATCTGGTAGAATGCAGAATAAGAAAAAAAAATGACATCTGCGTTTAACATGCATTAAAGAGAGATTAATTCAACTTAGCTTTGCATAAAACACATGAGTTGAATTCTAGTTCTGTCAGATTTGCCAGAGACATCTTCACAGGCATCAGGTTATACACTACATCTTCAAAACAGATCGCGCCCCAGGGATCTATCCTTGTGAAAGTTATAGAGCAATATAGATTAACCCATTCATCTTTGTCACACTTATCAGGCTACAGTTTATCCTGACACAATCATAAAAATATTTACCAATTGTCTGAACTGGTACATTTCTGATTAAAATTAAGTATGTATGTAAGCACAGTAAGGAAGTTTCTGGGATGCCCATGATGTAATGGGAGCAGTATTAATGACAGATGTAAACTCTGTCTACCAGTGTGCTCCTGAACAACGAATATCAAGAGATACTCACACTGAGTGAAGGCACAGAGTGAAAGAGCCATATATAGAATGTTGTTTTTATTTGTTTGCTTTCTCTGCTTTAAAAAATGATGAAAACAGAGTGGAGGGTGTGAAAGGCATAGGGGGTTCTGATTTGCATTTTATTTAACCTAGCACAGAAGCAGATGCACTGTACTGATGACATGAGATCCCATGATTAAGAATCAGAACTGGCAGGTCATTCCTGACCTGCTAAAGCTTTTCAAAACCTCTTGGCTATGGACTAGTTGGTGGGACCCTTTACAGACCACGAGGTATATTGCTGTTTACATCACAGGTATGGGCAATGTCATTAATGTAACTATTTCATAATTCTCTTGCACATTATGAAACTAAGCACGCTAATTTAGTGTTACAAATCATCAGATACAAAATGGAATGCAAAGTATTGACTTGATTTCATCAACGTCTGCAGTGTGAATACATTCCCCAAACCCTATGAGGAAAGCTTCTACCCAAAGGAAAAGATTTAAAACTGCATCTCTGCTGAGGCATTCAAGAAAATGACTGAAAGTTGTGAGCTACTTCTGCTGTGGTATGACATCCCTGACATGGCTCAGGCTGAGGGAACCTATACATCATAACCCAAATTAAAACAAGGCTGGAAGAAAACAGAGAAAACAAACTGCCACCACAATCTGGGCACCAGTTATCAGAACAGCTCTGCTTAGCCAACTCCCAAAGGACTGTGTGGCACAGCTTGAAGAAAGGGAAAATTTATCTGTGCTCCAGTGAGTTTTACTCTTCCTGCCTTAGGTAAGCAGAGACAAACCATTTTGTTCCCCTTCTGTATTATACTGTCCCCATCACCGCCCTCGCAAGCCATCAGAGAAGCAGCAAACAGGATTTGTGCAGGGAGAACGAAGAAAGGAATAATTGTGTTAGCAGTTGTGCCGATTCAGCAGAATGTTGCCTCTGCATTAAAGCTCTAAGCAGAGTTAGAACCCACAGAGGGGATCAGTGCATTCATATGAAAATGCAGTGAAGGCAATGATTCAGCATGGATGGCAGACCCAGGAGGAAGCCTCTGGTGGCCTGCTCAGTTGTACCTGCCTTTCCGTGTAGGAATGGCCTAAAGAAGCTTTAGGCTAAATGCACCAGTTGTACAGAGTGTCTAACTGCTGAAGTACAATGGCCAACTTTGAGGTGGTCCACCTTGAAAACCTCAGCTGATGCAGAACACACTCCAGGGTTATGTTATGTGAGGTAGATATAGGTCCTCATGTTCTGTGTTTGCCCTGGAGGCTTGCTTCTATGCCCCCTGACTTGCAGGGTGGTAGGATTAAGTGTGGACATTCAGGACAGCTCCTGGTCTTTCCCTAGAAGTGCCGTGTCATCTGCTGGGATCTTTAGACACCCAGACACCAAGCTCAGCTGAGGCTGGGCACAGAGATGTAGGCTTCTCCAATGCCACCCAGATCAGATAAATGTAGTTGCTGGCAATAGAAGGTTGGTACCCCAGGCTTCCCTCTTGCAGAGTTTCATAGTTGGAATGTAACATTATGTCACAACAAGGAGATGCCTAGTATTGTGTTTGTTTGACTGTAGGAAGGATGGACATGGGGAGAAAGAGAAAGGCACTCCCTGCAGGATGCCCATTATGTTAAAGTTTGTATCGTCTAGTAAAGGTAAATTGAATTGTACAGAGTGAATTGTACAGATCTCACGTGACACTAGTATCTTGTGAGCAGGCCTGTGGGTGGCCCTCAGGGTCTGATTTATCCAAAGAGTTAGTACATCTGTTAGCTTACCTTACAACACTCCCCATTCCTCTGCCATGAAAACAGACGAGAGTCTCCTAGCAGAGTCACAGCAACTACTGCTGTTTGATCTGGTGTCCTTTGTTAAAAGCCATTCCTGTCTTTCCTGTACCTTGCGCCTGGTGTCACCTGGCTGTCAATTCTCTACCCAGAGATGGGCACATTCACTAGTGATGTGCATGCATAGGATCCATTTCCACTCCCACACCCACTCCCATAAAAGTGAAGACAAGGTGACACCTGTAGCTCCTAAAGCACCTTTTAAGCCTTACAATCGACAAAACCTTGTTCAGAAATGTAAAAAGTATCAGGCTACCACCTCCATGAGCTTGTCCTGTGCAAATCATACATCTAGCCAACAACACCTTTTAAAAACAAGGTAGATACAGATCATACCTGCTAAGACTGATGTGAAGTTGTGTCATGAGAACGTAAAACTACTCCTCACAGCATTGCTCCTGTGTCTCCTACAAACTTCTCAGAGTCAAGAGGCTCCAAATCTATCCAGGCAATAATTGCAGCTGCTCATAACTACACAATAGGCTTGTATTTGCAAGTCTGAAAAAAAGGGCATTAATGTAGGAATGCCACAAGCTCTTCTATTCAATTGACTTCTCTTTCTCTTATTAAGTCTCTCTTTAAACGTATGGAACAAATCTGTTTGTGTATCTAGCATAGTTCTTTTTCCTGGGCTCCAGAGCTGGTGAAATAGTGATGCAAAGGCTTCTTTAGCTACTGTTTTTATTGTATTAGCTGGTGGGTTTTGAATATAATCACCTGCCAAGCTTCCTGCTGCCTGTGTCAGCCCCCTGCTACAAGCACGTGAGAACAAGTGCTAATTACCCCAACTAGGGGCTCTCCTGCACTAGGCAGGATACCCAGTAAAGGACTGTGAGCTTGAGTCAGCAGGGGCAGGTTAACAGGTCTGAGCATACACAGGTCAGAGGAGTGATGACTTGCGGGAGAACCAATCACATCCTCCAGACATAGGAATGATAAGAGGAATAACTGAAGGTGGCAGAGGACAGGGCTGGTAAAAGGAGTGAAAGAAAAATAAAAGAGGGAAAATGTAGGCTAAATGCAAGGCAGGTCCCATGGGCAACTCTCTCCTGGTATGAGACATATCAAAATGTTCCTACAGCTTTTCTTCAAAGAATATCTTAGTTCAGCTTGGTACACTCTTCAGACAACATTGGGTACTTTGGTGTCAAGGTCTTGAAGACACCTCTAGAGAGATACATTGTGCCCAACATCTGAGAAACTCTCTTTAGCATCCAGCTGTCCTAGATGGGAACTGAGAGCACAGCACTGAGGATTTCTGCAGTGGCTGCCCATCACAAGCTAGACCAGGGGAAAGAGCTGAGGTACCAAATGCCAAATGGTGGCAGTACCCTCACTGCCCCAGGGCTCCCAGCTGTTGACCCTCATTGACTCTTCGTTATCTACATGCCCCACTGTCCCCCTGAAACCAGTGCTGGCTAAAAGTCAGTATGACCTACCTTAATTCAATGTTAAATCCAGCTTGAACATGAATAGTCCATTCACATCGTGCATTCAGTGGGTAACCCTCCAGCAAAATCTGACCTCTAGAAGCCCGCAAAACCTGTCCGCACCCTGGGGAGCAAAAGAAGAAAAAAAATCTGTGAGGGACCTTCAAGAGGCATTTGAAGAAAATACATGTAGAAACAACACCAGAATGAGAAGACAAGGTGGCTTAGGAAGATAGATGCTTTCTTACAAGGCATTATATAAAATAATGGGACAGCCACACAACAGCTATAAAGAGTTACAACTGTTAGAGTATTGTCTAGGCTAAGAGCACCTCTAGAGAAGTTTTAGTTGCTTGCTTCTCCCTGGTTTGCAATGCAGCCCCATGAAATAATTTCTTACAGCTTTTGCCTCACTCTTGCTTAGCCCACCCACCCACCTGGCTGACACTCCTGCTCAGAACGGTTTTGATGGATCTCATGTTGACCTGTGTAATCACTGAAGCTGAGGAAGCTGGTGAGAAAGTGCCACAGGTACAATGAACACTTGAATTAGTGCAAGTGAGCAAAACGAGAGAAGGGGTTTGTCATAGTTTGAAGTACTTCACAAGGAGACTCTTGGAGGAAAAACAGCTGATATACTCCTAGAGGAGACATCTGTTTGTCCTCAGGATTCACCACATAATGTTTACATGTTAATGCCACCATGACAATGGAGACATATAATCATCACCAGCTCCTCCACAAATGACCCCATGTAACACAAACATAATACATAGAACTCATCCCTTTTCTCAGGTTCATTCCCATCCTTCCTCTCCTCCTGTCCCACTCTGTCTGTGTCATGCTCAGCTTTTCACCATACTATGAAATATACTTCAGTGCCCAGCATCAACAGAGTAAGAGGAATTGGAATGTGGAACTCAAGGGCAGCCTGGGCTGCAGTGACCATGAGATGGTGGAGTTCAAGATCTTCAGGGCAGTGAGGAGGGTGCACAGCAAACCGACTACCCTGGACTTCAGGAGAGCAGACTTCAGTCTCTTCAGGGATCAGCTTGGAAGAGTCCCATGGGATAAAGCCCTGGAGGGAAGAGGGGCCCAAGAAAGCTGGCTAATATTCAAGGATCACCTCCTCCAAGGTCAGGAGTGATGCATCCCAACAAAGAGGAAGGCAGGCAAAAATGCCAGGAGGCCTGCATAGATGAACAAGGAACTCCTGGAGAAACTCACAAAAAGGAAGCCTACAGAGGGTGGAAGCAAGGACAGGTAGCCTGGGAGGAATACAGTCAACATGCTGGAGGGAAGGGATGCCATCCAGAGGGACCTGGACAGGCTGGAGATGTGGGCTAATGCCATCCTCATGAAGTTCAACAAGGCCAAGTGCAAGGTCCTGCACCTGGGTCAGGGCAATCCGAAGCACAAATACAGGCTGGGCAGAGAATGGATAGAGAGCAGCTCTGAGGAGAAAGACTTGGGGGTGTTGGTTGATGAGAAGCTCAACATTACCCAGAAATGTGCACTTGCAGCCCAGAAAGCCAACTGTGTCCTGGGCTGCATCAAAAGAAGTGTGACCAGCCGGTTGAGGGATGCGATTCCCCCCTTCTACTCTGCTCTCGTGAGACCCCACCTGGAGTACTGCATCCAGCTCTGGAGCCCCCAACATAAAAAAGACCTGGACCTGTTGGAGAGAGTCCAGAGGAGGTCCACGAAGATGGTCAGAGGCTGGAGCACCTCCCCTGTGAGGACAGGCGGAGAGAGTTGGGGTTGTTCAGCCTGGAGAAAAGAAGGCTCTGGGGAGACCTAATAGCAGCCTTCCAGTACCTAAAGGGGGCTACAGGAGAAATGGGGAAACACTCTTCATCAGGGAGTGTAGTGACAGGACAAGGAGTAATGGTTTCAAGCTGAAAGAGGGGAGATTTAGACTAGGCATTAGGAAGAAATGTTTTCCTGTGCGGGGGGTGAGGCAGTGGCCCAGGTTGCCCAGAGAAGCTGTGGATGCCCCATCCCTGGAGGGGTTCAAGGCCAGGCTGGATGAGGCTTTGAGCAACCTGGGCTAATGGGAGGTGTCCCTGCCCATGGCAGAGGTGTTGGAGCTCGATGATCATTTGGGTCCTTTCCAACCCAAACCATTCTATTATTCAGTGATTCTATGATTCTAAGCACTCCAGTCATTTGTGCCCAGTCTGAGAAAACCATCAGAGGACAATGACTGAACAAACAGCAGACAAGGTCACACACTGAGGAAGCAATATCTTTTCATGGTTATCCTGCAGCTGTACCGAGACAGCTGTCCAGAGATAGTTCCTCATCTTGGATGCTTAACATTTTTAGCCTGGAGAGTAACCTCTCCCTGTCCCCCAGCTATAAAATATGGCTAACGGTATATTCCTCTGTGGAAGAAGGAAAGATTTTTAGTGATTTTTGTAGACCCTTCTGTGATCTGTAAATGCAACTGCTAGCAATATGCACAGTTAAATCATTACGCACCAAACAGAGCTAATTTCTCAGTTTCCACTTTCCTGACTACATCTTTACAAATGGAGTCTTGCACATGTCTGCATTCCGTGGTAAGTGTTCCATTGCTTTGCTGGGGGATGTGGCTGCATCCATAAGCAATAAGCCAGAAATTGCAATGGAGTCTAACAGCATCACCAAACCAGGGGACTCTGATAGGCTGCACACCACAGATAACGAGGACAAGTTAAAAGGCAAATTACCCAAAAGACCTCCAAAGCAACTCTCTCGCCTCTTTTAACCTCTTTAGTCCAACAGAAAGCTCTGCTCCTCCCATCTGTTTCCAAAGAGGAACCCTAAACTTTTAACCGTTAACATGGGATGAATGTTTCCTACTGAAATGGGGGTTTAACACTTGCCTCAAGGCCCTTCCTTCCTTTGGGGAAAGAGGGTGACAGTGACCTGATTTGGTGAAGTACCAAGCATCTGCAGTTCCCATTGATCTTAGTGCCTAGAAATCAGTCCCACTGCATCTGGTCTATGGGGAAATGTGAAAACTGGAGGTCAATTATTCCTCTTTTTTCTTAAGAAAGTGTTGCTCAAATTAAATACCTTTTGTTCATTTATCCTCAGTTACCCTTAATTAAGCAGGACCCAAGGAAACAGAAATCCTGCTCAGAAGAGTTCCTCCTCTGTGGTTCGCTTAGTTCCTTCTGTAAAAGGCAAGGATTAATGGCTGTGCCCAGCAACCACATTAGGAATCAGCTAGTACAGCAGGATCTGCTGTGGTGCACATGATAATGCTCCTTCCCACAGCAAGAAATAGGACCTTGTGCTGCCGCTGGCTACTGCCTCAAAAAAAACCTGAGACAAAGCTGCTAGAAATCTTCAGATAGTTTGACAGGGGGCTTGGACCATCTCAAAGAAAGTTTTCCTTTCATCCTGAAGAGCTTTTGAGTTTCTGATGCCTTTAACAAAGGAAAGACAGAGAACTGGTGCAAAGAGATACTTGTGTGCACGGCATACTAAATGCGCTTTTCTTGTTTGCAGTGGTACAGTCTGAACTCTCTGAAAACTGGTGCCGAGGAAGTAGGTTTGGCCAGCAAAGCAGGTGGTCCAGAGGTTGAAGAGGAGCCATTCAATGACCACCTCCAAAAGAATGTGCTCAGATTTGCTACTGCCCTCCTCTGCACGAAGCACCTTTGCGATCACATCAGATCTGCGCTCTTACATCTCTGGCCCTTCTAGCAGAAGTTAGGCTGACTCCCCAGACCAACAGTTCAATCATCTGTTGATTAAAAGGAGTCTTTTCTCTTCCCATTCTGAATTGTTGGGAGAGCTGGAAAGCTCTCAAATATAATTTACATGCTAAACACAAATGCTGGCAAATTCTGCCTCATTTACAAAAAAATAGTGTACTTTGGCGGAGTGTCAACATCCTTGTTCTGTTCCTGTTCCTGAAAAAAGGCAGCTTTCAGGGCCACAGTAAGATTTCCTCTAAGGCTTGTTACTGACAAAAAAAAAAGAAAATAATTCAGGACACCTCTGAGTTGTAGCCCATGGAGACCCGTGGGTTGATGGAAGGAGAGGTCCTGAGGAAACCTCTGCTGAGAACTCATCATCTGCTGTTTAAGTGCTACAGTATTGATGTGGGGCTCCTTCAAAGGTCAAGAGGACAGAACAGAGGAGAACGACAGTAGAAACATTACTGGTATTCAGGAACAAGCTGATATGGACAGGCAGCTGTCATTCGTCATGCCTTATTGCTACCTGTTGCTGGTTGGTCACCGGCATTATGTGAAACACTAACGTTCACAAAGGTTCTAAAACTACAAGTACTGTTGTTCACCATGGAGCCCACATTTGGGCAGCAAGGCTGAGGACAGGTGTTATCTACACCACTTTCTCCCCTGCTTTGACCGAGTATGTGTTCTCAAGCAACGTGACACCTGGAGGTTGGCAAAGGCTCTTGGAGTGCAGGGTAAAGAGGAAAGGGTCCTGCACGGCTGTTTTTCTTCTGGTTTTAGATTCTGATGTGCCTTTTAGGGCATGATAGTCCAATCCAATAAACAGTCCCATTAGGAAATGTTCCAGCACCCAATTGACTATATTCAGTGTGCTTTCTTCCTAACAACATTCCTTTGGACTACCCTATGCCACTTCTCTTTTTTACCAAATGATCTGCTGTCCTTTGGCTGGTTTTCAGCCACATCCATGCATCTGGCTATGCCAGCAGACAGGACAAACCGGACAGCCCCACAACCCTCACTAACAAGTGATGGGACAAGAGGAAATGGCCTCAAGTTGCACCAGGGGAGGTTTAAGCTGGATATTAGGAAAAATGTCTTCACTGCAAGAGTGATCAGGCATTGGAACAGGCTGCCCAGGGAAGTGGTGGAGTCACCATCCCTGGAGGGGTTCAAGAAACGTGTAGATGTGGTGCTTCGGGACATGGGTTAGTGGGTTGGGTGGTGTTGGGTTGACGGTTGGACTTGATGATCCTTGAGGTCTTTTCCAACCTTAATGATTCTGTGATTCTACTTCTTCCTCACCACGGCCCTCCAGGCACATCAAGCCAGTGCTGGCAGTTGCCAGAAATCCCTCCCGGGGCTCACCGTACCCTCAGGGCTGTGGGCAGTCCCTTGATCGCTGCAGCGCGGCCGGGACAGCCGCACAGGCCGGTGGAGCCTGGCAGGGCACGCCAGGGCTGCCCCGCGCGCAGGCCTCCCTGCTCCTCCTGGGGTAACGGGAGCCGGCTCCACGGCCGCCCCCACACCAACGCAGCAGTAAATAGCCATTAATCCTGCCCACGGGCTACACCGCAGCTCAACGTTTGTCCGCATCCCCGGTACTCACCCCTTGTGCCCCCTCGCCCGGAGGGTCAGCCCCGGGACCCGCGCTGAGGCCGGCCGGTGGGCTGAGGGTCGGGCGGCACCGCCTCCTCCGGCGCCCCGCAGCGCCACCCAGCGCCCGCGCAGCGGCGGTGCCGTCCGGACGCCTGAGGGACGTGGCGGGGCGGGGGGCGCTGCACGGCGGGAGAAGGCAGGCGGCTACGGGCTGGAGCGGGCCGCGCCCGGGGCGGTTTCTCAGGACGGTCCGGTAGTGAAGGGATGGAGCCGGAGGGGTGTCTTCTTGCCGCCCGGTTACGGCGGAGCCCGCCCGAGCCGCTCGCCGTTCTGGCCGGTCCCCAGGACAGGGGCTCCGCAGTAATGGCCTCCGCGCCCCGCGAGGGGGAGACACAGGCCGGCGCTCCCCGGGCGGCGGCGGGCCCGCGCGGGAGCGTGCCCTGGCCTCTGGCTCTGTGCTCCGCAGCGGCCCGGGCGCTGGGCAGCGGGCGGGGCTGTGCGGCCTGCGGGAGGCTGCCCGGGGCGCAGGGGACGGCGAACGCGGGGCTCGCTGAGCAGGAGGAGGTGAAGTCTGGGAAAGAGGCTCCAGCGGGGGTCTCTTGCGAGGGCCGCTCAGCCAGGAGGAGCCCTCCTGTCTGGCCGCGGGGCTGGGGCAGGTCCGTGCGCTTGCTAGCAGAGGGCATCAGTGTCTGCAGGGTAGGGTGACATCCCCGGTTCCTGCCGCTGCGCTCCTTTGCATTCCTGGGATATATTGGCACTCTGCCGCTGGTGAGGCGCCCGGGGCAGGCTGCAAAGTTCCAGATGTGGTCCTGCGTGCAGGTACCAAAGAGAGATGCTTCCTCCTTAGCCCTCCAAAGTGTTGTGTGAGCACATCGCTGCTCCAGCAGTCGGTGCAGCCACTGGTGGGCTGCGCTCTAGACCCAAAGCCACGCAGCTGTGAGCCTGCAGGCCAGCACCCAGCAAGGTTCCCGGACAGACAGTCTCTGCATGCCTGAGCTTACCGTCAAGGCCAAAAGTGAGATAGCCACGAGAGCAGGGGAGCTCAGGAATGGGATCAGAACTGCCCCCTGTGCTCCTCTTTTAAGAGTGAAAAAGACAAAAGCGCTATCTGCCCACCCTGCCCTGCCTCTGCAGTACCACAGAACCACACAAAAAGAGGGTAAATCCTCAGTGCCACACCGCTTCCCCCAAAAGAGCAAGTAGTAGGAAAACACTATTAGAGAAAGCTCTGCAAAATTTCAGTATTGCAAAAATGTCCAAAGAGACTGCATAGTGAGGGGATATTTGCTTTAAAACACAAGCAGGCTGAAATATACTGTATGTAACAGATCTACTCAAGCAAGCAGAGGAAGAATTAGATGAGCTAATGAATCTTTCTCTGCTCTGCTCTTATAAAAAGTGCCAGGGGAGCTCTAACATTGACCCAGAGCAAATGAGACTTTAAAGTGCTATCAGAGATCATGCTGTAAACTGCAAGGGACTCAGTTTATCAACTTCCATCAAGATTGAGTTAGCCCTGTTGCTGAAACTTGTTGGTTCCCCAGATAATGCTCTTTGAAGCAATTATTTTCTTTTGTTTGCTTTCACCTCCTGAATGATCATGGACTGTTGTTGGGAAAGCAGGTTAAACTGCTGCTTTAAAATCAATGACTAAGAGGAGACAAGACTAAGTTGTGTAGAATAATGGACAGAACAGAGTAGGAAAAGCCAGCTCTGCTTTCATCCCTTTCAGTGCAATGTGAACAAAGAGGCAGTCAATAAAAATTGAAAGAGGGTTGGTCAAAGGCTATACTTTCACCGATGGGAAACTGGTAAAGGAAATACTAGTCTTAAACTGTATCCAATTAGCTTATGGAACTCATTTTTGAAAGACAGCATTGGGACCAACAGCTTAGAAAAAACCAAGAAGCAGGAGCTTTTATATGCTGTCAGGAACAAAACCTCCAGATGTCACTACCAGAGCCTGAAACACTGCTGGTCCATCAAAGCGCTGTTAGCAGTTGCAAGACTCTGTTTTCCAGAGCTGCCCTGGAGTGTGTTGGAGCTGTGTGAAGGAGGGAGGGACTACTGGGGCTGCCTCGAGGCTGGTTCTGCAGCCCAAGGGTTGAAGGAGGACAGAAGAGAAGCTCTTTGATGTATCTGTCGCCCTTATAAATGTTGATACTTTGCTGAAGATCTCTGGGGAATCAGTTATGCTAAAGTATGTTCAAGAGACTCAAAGAACAGATTTCCAGAGTCGTGGTAGTTAGTTAAAGTCTTAAAATAAATCAAAACAAACTAGAAGTTTAGTAGGGTTGTAACCTTCCATGACTTGGGGCCTGGGCCAATCCCTAGCAGATGAGCACTGGGAGAGAAGTTTTCCCCACTGCAGATTTGCTTGCTGTCTGGTTGTGTTTGCCTTCTCCTGCCTGTGCCCTTTGCAAGAGTCACTGTACTGGAATAGCTGGAAAGACACAGCATGGCTCTGACTCCGTCTGCGCACTCTGTGTCCCTGACATGCCTCCCTGCCCGTATCGGACACTTACTCATGCAGTCACCTCCGTACCAGCCAGCTCTGCACTCTGCACAGTAGATCCCCTTGATGTAGAAGTTGTCCAGTGTCCCTCCCCAGGAGCCATTGCGGCAGGACTTGCAGTTCTCAAAAATGGTGCAGCCTGAAAGGAGAGCCACTGCGTTAGAGGAAAGCCAAGGTGGATTGTCCTGCAGGGAGAGGAGCAGCCCTCTCTCTTTTCCACAAAAAATGCCAATGATGCTAGTGACTGCTGCAGTGCTGACAGCTTCCTCTCTGTGAACTGTACCCTACCTCCACCCCCAAACCCTAGGCAGCTCAGACTCTGAGATTTGGAGTCAGACTCAGTCTGACTTGCCCAAACCTCTACATCTCATTGCTCGGACTGTAAATACCTCTCTCAGGACACTGAATGTGGATGCTGGTGCCACTTGGACCCAGCCCGAGTGATTTTGATGTCTTCTAACCTAGTCCTGTCTCCTCCTGCTCTCACCTTTCACTTTGCCCTTTCCTCCTTGTTGTCTGGACTCCCACGTTGTCTCTCCCTTCTTGCTTTGGGGATGCAAATCATCCCAGAGAACCTGCAAAATACTCCTGGTGTAAAGCCAGCTGCAACATCACCCTTTGGCAGCTCCCAAGCCTGCCCAAGATGCCCTGGGGACAACACTGCTGGTAGAAAGTGTTGGATTTATTTTTTTTTTTCTGGCAGCTATGCCTACCCGCTGCAGGGGCATCTTGCCAACTGTTTTGCTGCTGTCAGCAGAGTGGCAGAGGGAGTTCCTGAGGAGATGTGGGGCAATCCCCTCGCCCAGTGAGATGTGCCTGTTCTCACCACTCCTCTGCCCCGCTGCTACCATTATGTGCTGATTCCTTGGCCAAAGATCTGGCATGAACACAGTGGCCCTAAACATACCTGGGTGGATTAAGCAGGAGTCACACTCGTTCTCCTCGTTCCTGCAGCAGGGAATGGTGTAGCCCACTCTTTCTTTCCGTCCTGGGCAGACACACTCAATTTGGTCGTATTCGCAGCACTCTCGACACATGATATTCCACTCAGCGCCCGGGCAGTTTTCGTTGATCACTGTGTACTCTGCAAGCGGGGAGCAGAGAGGGGGACACACGGAAATAGTCCATTACCAGCCAAGGATTAACAGGATCTACTATTCAGGAATTTGTCAGATCATGTACAGCATGAGGCTGGCCGAGGTCTTCAGCCCAGGAATGTGTCCACTTCAGTCTTTCCTCTGCAAGGCTTTCCCTCTTTTGAGAAAAAAAAATAGTTTAAAAAAACCACAGAGTATGATGTCACCTAAGAAACTCTTCTTCAGATTGCAGGACTGATTTACCTCATAGATAGTAGAGATTATTTAAACTACAATAGCATGTTTTGGTCGTATTTCTGTTTATGAATTTGCTACTCTTGAAGACTGTGATGTCCACCAGGAAAGGCCAATTTTGAGGCTGGTTTTAGCCAGGTTCACTCCGAGGCACACAGTATTACACTTGGTTTCACTGGCAAAGGAAACAAGATTTTTCATTATTTTTAAAGGTTCATTTTGCCTAGCATTTCTAATATGGTAACATCATTAGTATCTTTTTATTATTTAGCATAAGCTCATATGATGATATTTAAGCTATGCTGAATAGGAAACATTTTAGGAAACTACCTCAGACTGTGACTTCGGATTGCCACAGTAAGTGCAGATCCCATCTTTCTCTGCCAGCGTGCTGTCTAAATTCTACAAAGGGAAATCTAATGAGTGCACCGTGCTGTCAGTGTGTCTCCTAACTAGCTGACAGACCTAATGATTGCTTTCATGGAGGTTGATGGTAAAAAGCGAGAGAGCAGACTAGAAAGATGAGACATGAAGGAAACATAATGAGACTCTGTTTCTTCTTCCCTCTCTCTTCCTCTTTTTTTTGTTTTTTTTTTTTCTCATTCTGAGTAGGTAACATCCTTTTTTGTTTTGTTTTAAATTCTGAGTAGCAGGACTGTCCTGTCATTGCAAGAAGCCATATGTCTCCAAGATGCAGCACTCCTGTCCACGCCTGTACCCGGCTCCCTTCTCACACTGCTGGCTTTTTGTTTCATTGTGCCTTATAATTACCATGTCTGCTGGAGCTCCCTACCACTGAACCGTGCTGCTCTGTCTCATTTGATTCTTCATGGCCTTGTGAAGCCTGGTTCCAGAAAGCTCATCTTTCCCCCAAATGATATTTACTGGCTCCATAAAAAGGGGACCACCAAACTGTTTCTTAATTTTTTTCCTTTTGTCTGGGAAATGAAATTCAGCCCTCCGTGCGCCTCAGAACTGAACCTTTCCCTTGCGCCTGGTGTACCGACCAGGGAGAGTCCACTCCTGCTCTGAGTTTGGAAACCAGGCTGCAGTTGGTGCTGAAACTTTCCTGTTCTCCTTCCCTGACCCCATAAACATTCCAAAAAGAAAAAGAAAGACACTTCTGTCATTCAGTAAGGTTCTGTAATTTTTTATTACAGTAATAAATTCTTGCATCAAAATAACCATAGTGTTTAGCAGTTATAATGCCTTTTGCCTGTAGATCTCAACATGCTCTACAAAGTCCTTTTTCCAGATGGGAAACTGAAGCACAAGGTGAAGTGACTTTGCTCAAGTTCCCAGAGAAAAACAATAGCAGAGCCAGGAACTAAACTCATGCCTTCTAATTCCCAGAACAGCAGTCAATCAACATGGCTAAGTTGGGACGTCTTAACCTATAGCTAATGTTCTCTTTTAATTAAGCCATTTATCTGTAAACTGTATCGATTCAGATTCCAGAGCAAACTGATTACATGTCTAACTATCTTATTAGAACTGACGCTCAGTTTGATACCTGCCACCATACATGACTGAAAATAGCTGTTTCTGTGGTGTATGGGGTGGGGTCTCACTCCTTGTTGAAGGAGGACTCCCCAAACTCTAAGTAATAAACAACTACGTAACACTTGGGAGCTTTTGCAAAGCGTTCTTCAAATTCTTGTGTTCACCACCTCAAGCTAGAAATCTAATTTCTCTCAAGATTGCTAAAGCTTATTAATAAAATGGATATATCTGTTTGGTTTGTAGCTGTAAATTGCCCAAGAGAAATTGCTATCTGTAAAATGATCCGAATGTTCACAAGCAAAGTTGCACTGGGGTGACTAAGGCATGTCTCCATCCTTGCAGGAATTCAAAACCTGGCAAGATAAGGCTGCAAGCAACACAACGTGACTTCCAAGTTAGCAATTCTGCATTAAATCTATTATTCTCAAGTTTTGTAGAAGCTATTCTTTAAAGAAATTTGTGTGAAGACTTTATGCACCTCTTTAATAATGGTATGATCCCTTTTGTTTTGCATAGGTATCTCCAGGTCACTGAACAAAAGGCAAAGGAAACCTTTCCCTCAGAAATTTTAGAGGGAGATATACCGAGCTGCTAGCATGTGTAATGAACGCTTGTTTGTGTTGCTGAGCTCAGCCTGGGCTCCAGGGAGGAAAAGGCATAAGCCCACTCCCCCTTGTGTGTTGGGGGAATGGTAACCACTGGTGGCTCCCCACACCCACACTTGGCCATTATTACCCCAAAGTGGAAGAGAATGGGGCAGAGAAGAGCAGGGGGAGATTTATTGACTGAGTAGAATACTGGAAGCCAGACCTTGACCAGCTGTGGCAGAGATAATTGTGGGGTGCTTTGTGGTCCTGACTTTGATAATTCTCCAAAGCAGGCAGTCTGCCTTGCAAGCAGTGCTGAGTCTCCCAGCGTCACAGTCCAGAAAATGACTTGACCTGATTTTTGGAGAAGCAGGAAGAAGCTTCTTTGACAACCCATGCAAAATACTTAGCTGAAAAGAACAAACAAGTCTCTGGACAGGCAAATAAACAGTGGGTTCATTTGTGGGATTTTAATGATGGAAGAAAAGCCATTAAATGCAGGCATAAACAGCACACATGGAAGCAGCTCAAGACCATGGAAACCAAGCAAGAAATGGCTGTGTTGGAAAGGCACGCAAACCTCTGGGGAAGGTGCTGCAGGGAAGACCTGCTCTGCTCCAAAGCCTGGCAGAGCACAAGGCAGTGTTTCACCTGGTGCTTGGAGTCCAGCCTGAGAGACAAACAAGGTGGGAGATAAGCACTGAGTCATATGCAGGGTGGCTGGTAATTTTCATGCGTTTCCAGGTTCCGATGGCACCACGTGGCGCTTTTCGCTAACATCTGCACCTAGTGAGCCCACCTGGTCCCTGTAGCACATTTCAGATGCTAAAGGCTGTCAGCGATGGATTTTGTAAGACAGCAGTAGGAGGGGATGTTCCCAGTCAATGTCCCCCCTGTTAGCAGCGTCAGTCCAAGGACTGAGTTACAGCGATGGCAATTAATCACAGTGATGCTGCCGCCTCCCCTGCTACCCAGTGCTGAGCCGGGGCTCTGGAGGAGCCAAAGGCTCCTCACTTTGGGGAGCCCTCCCTGTCAACCAGTGGGCCCTGAGCTTCCTCTGTGAAAACCTGCTTGTGGTTGATGAGCTGCAGCAAGGAGAAGATGCAGCAGGATCATGTGGAGGGGTGGGCTGGCTGATCCTGCCCTGGCCTCCACTGAGCTGGCACTGGGTGCTGAGCTGCCAAAAAGCTGATGAAGAGCATCTACAGAGGAGCTGGCACCGAAGGAAACACACAGACAATTTGCTGAGTAGTTTAATGCTTATTGACTTGCCTGTCAGTAACAGGACCTCAGGTTCTCCACAGATCCTCAAGACTGCAAAGGCAAAACTTTCAGCCTTTACTCTTGACTTTGACTTGGCCCAGTGTTGGCCTTTTTGGAAGTGGTGCTTGCCTGCCTGCCTCTGTGCCATGAACCCGCAGGAGCCAGTGAAGGGAAGGAGTGGAAGCAGGTTACTCATGGTACTGCAATAACTTGAAGGGCAAATAATTTTAACCTACTGGACTCTCAAGTTTCTACTGTCACTCCCTTCCTTTACAAAGTTGTAGCAAATCCAGCTCTGATTTGACTTGCCAGGCTCACCCACATCCATCACTTTTTCTGGCCTAGAATTCCCTTTTTTGCTTTTTACATTTGCTTCACCTTTTAAAGCATGCTGACTTCTTTGGCCAAGGTGTGCTTGGGCAGCCTGATGGCAGCATAGCTCAAACAGTTAGTGATGTAGTCATCATCTCCCGGATAGAAAGGTGTCTGGTTTTCCTATCACCCTCATGGTCTGGGCATATATGTGACTCAGCCATCTTTGTCCTTGCTAAACCTCAACTACTATCTTGTTCCAAACTGCAGGACTTTGTCAAATGAGGTGACAAAAGCCACACATGAGATTATTTTATTAGCATTTGGGAAGGGTCATGATGGAGGTTTGACAGAAATTTAGTTTGAAATTGAGTGGAAATGCAGCCTTCCAAATGGGTAGTTTTCACTGCACCATTCTGGAAAGCCAGAAGTCTCCTCAGAAGATAAGTGAAGGCTCCATTAGCACTCAGCCTGAAGACTGGAGATATGTTACTTATTCTTACACCAGTGAGTTCAAAGAGGATGCCCAAGTAATAAAAAATAGATGCAAGGATAAGAACATCTTAAAGCACTAGTTCTATTCAATACAAGGTCTGCTGGAAAAGATAGTGATGAATCCTGTGGGATATACATTGAGCCCAGTCAAACCTCTCATTTAAGGGAAAAGCAGAGACCTATCAGGGATGAAAAAAGTCTGATCATCAAAGCAAGCTATGCCTTGGAGCTCAGGGACAAAGGAAGAACTGCCAAAAGCCAAGCTGAATTTGACCTTGCAAAGGAAATTAAAATAATAGCAAAAGGTTCTTCAGCCATATAAAGAAAAAAGAAATAAGGAAAGAGGAAGGGAAAATTCTGTGAGATGGGGGCGCAGATGGAATATAAGGCTGTGGTGGAAAATGTAGTGAGTTACTAGCTTTCATCTTCAGGGTGGTTGTTAATGGGTTTGAGGGTGTGCAAACAGATAAAGTGTGATCCACATATTAGTGAATTTCAACTGCAGTTTGCACCTTGGGATAGTCAAGTGAAGCAACTTCAGTTTTGGTTTATCTTACTAGGTCAGGCTTAACACTTTGGTGATTTGGGAACTGATTCACAAGCCTCAGTGGTGGTCACCTGGTAAAACTTCAGCTTCAGCACACTTGTCTTTTGCCATGGTGAATTTGTCCATCATAGATACCTTGCTAGATAGAAAAGGGATTTCTCTTCCAAAGGTCTGAAAGCAGGGAAAATTATATGGGTAAGAATTACGGTCAATTGAAGTGAGCCTGATTACACCAATTAACAGTTATATCTTCCACTTCATTGGAAGAATGACTTTTTTCAGGCTGCAGCCACTTTAAGCTGATATAAGACCATGCTGCTGCTGAGACGGGACACTTTCCTCCCTTCTTACCCTGACTTCCCATTCCCAATCTTTGTGCTGCCGTTAGCTGCTATGTGGAGGGATCAGAGAACTGATCCATCAGAAAACCAGTTTGCCATCTCCATCCATCCTTGGGGAAAAAAAAAAAAAAACAACAAAACTTTACAACCTAAATGTGCTCTACAATGCTCCAAAAGAGAGACCACCTTAGGACCCTGCTGGATATATGTATTTATCAGAACTCCTGAACGATGGAAGAAAGTGCTTTATAAGGACATCCATATCTGGGTCTGAACTGATGAAACATCCCATCCTACAAGTACATTCTGTTATCCTGCGAAGACGAGTTCTTTTTCCATGCCTCAATTTATCCATCAGCATATTTGTAAAATACTACTTAGGCTCAAAAATGTGTTATTTCAAATTGCTTTGAAAAGTGCCATGCGAATTAACAGTGCTTAGTAAATAAGAGCAGATATGAACAGAAAGTCTCTAAAATTAGACTCCATAGAGGATGACTTTTTCAACGTGATTATTCAACCATTTCATATTCCACAGATGAGAACATGCCCCTTTTTATTTGATTGCATTTTAATTTTTCCGCATGATGCTCAAAAACAATTACTGTTTTCTGCAGAACAAACCACCATTTGAGTTTGAAGGAGCAATTTCTTAAGTCTCGTATTCGGGAACGTTTGGCGATGTAATAATACTGAAATTAAGCTTTCTCATTTAAAGAAAAAATAGCTCCATCACCTAGTAACAGCTAACATTTTCTTTAGGTCTGTCTAATTTTTATTATTGTTTTATCCTGCTCCTTTCGTACTCAGCTCTACTGTCACTGCACGGATGTCCAAGATGGGTCCCAGCCCATAAGTATCATGTGTGTGGACGTTAACATTAACAACAAGAAGAGCTCTGAGCACACAGGAGATCTAGAATTTGTCAGCTGGAAATGAGAAACATGTTGGGTGAAACTGGCTCTGCTGTGATGAATAGTAAAACTTTCCATTTGATTTCAGTAAAGCCAAGAGGAGTAGACCTCAGAAGGGGAAAGAGATTTTCCCTTTAAGAGGCTTTTCCTGGGGCTCTTGGAAAACAGTGTACCCCAAGCCCTTGATAATGAAGGAAAGTGCAGGTCTTTATTCTTAACCTCTTTTTGCTTCAAATAACCCATTGTGCAAATGATGCCTGTTTTCCTAATAGATGTGTTAAGAGGATGAAAGGGATAATGCTGTCTCTAAAAACACTTGCTTATCTGTAGAAATTATGTACCTATTATTCCTTTTAGAGCTGGGCTAATTAAAAGAGGAGCTAAAATACACCCCTGCTTTAGTTTTACTCAGTGTGCTTACTTTATGGTCACAGACCTTTGATGAGTAATTAGACTGCCCCTCCTACAGTCAGTGAGCATCCTTTCCTGCCCATTAGTGTGTGCTTTCACACAGCAGTAAGAGGGGCGGGCTGGGGGGGAAGAAAGGATTTCTATTAAAAAAAACAAAGCCAGTGGGTGAACACAGGGGGAAATCTACTATACTGAGCTGAATCTGTCCACTTAATAAATGTGCATTAACTCGCCTGTCTTTATAAAGTCCCAAATGCAGGATTGTGTATCAGAAAAGTATGTTCCTTTTAAGAAATGCATTGAAAACCTGTCTAGTGTAAGTACAACTGTGTTCTGCTGGGTGAGACCACCATTGTCCTAAGCTTTGCCTTTTTAACAATTCAGGTTGTATTTCACATTGAAAAAAAAGGCTAATGCACATTCTCCTTTGATTTAGGAATTGGGGTGTGCTTAGTGTTTTCAAATAGGAGGGTCTGTATTCCAGTTTTCCTGTTGACATGTAGTGTTTAGTAGCTATAAGTTCAGAATTAAATAGTCCTGATGTTTCAGATAGGCCATAGGTTTGCTTCATCGTGCTCATACAGTCNCAATGCTCCAAAAGAGAGACCACCTTAGGACCCTGCTGGATATATGTATTTATCAGAACTCCTGAACGATGGAAGAAAGTGCTTTATAAGGACATCCATATCTGGGTCTGAACTGATGAAACATCCCATCCTACAAGTACATTCTGTTATCCTGCGAAGACGAGTTCTTTTTCCATGCCTCAATTTATCCATCAGCATATTTGTAAAATACTACTTAGGCTCAAAAATGTGTTATTTCAAATTGCTTTGAAAAGTGCCATGCGAATTAACAGTGCTTAGTAAATAAGAGCAGATATGAACAGAAAGTCTCTAAAATTAGACTCCATAGAGGATGACTTTTTCAACGTGATTATTCAACCATTTCATATTCCACAGATGAGAACATGCCCCTTTTTATTTGATTGCATTTTAATTTTTCCGCATGATGCTCAAAAACAATTACTGTTTTCTGCAGAACAAACCACCATTTGAGTTTGAAGGAGCAATTTCTTAAGTCTCGTATTCGGGAACGTTTGGCGATGTAATAATACTGAAATTAAGCTTTCTCATTTAAAGAAAAAATAGCTCCATCACCTAGTAACAGCTAACATTTTCTTTAGGTCTGTCTAATTTTTATTATTGTTTTATCCTGCTCCTTTCGTACTCAGCTCTACTGTCACTGCACGGATGTCCAAGATGGGTCCCAGCCCATAAGTATCATGTGTGTGGACGTTAACATTAACAACAAGAAGAGCTCTGAGCACACAGGAGATCTAGAATTTGTCAGCTGGAAATGAGAAACATGTTGGGTGAAACTGGCTCTGCTGTGATGAATAGTAAAACTTTCCATTTGATTTCAGTAAAGCCAAGAGGAGTAGACCTCAGAAGGGGAAAGAGATTTTCCCTTTAAGAGGCTTTTCCTGGGGCTCTTGGAAAACAGTGTACCCCAAGCCCTTGATAATGAAGGAAAGTGCAGGTCTTTATTCTTAACCTCTTTTTGCTTCAAATAACCCATTGTGCAAATGATGCCTGTTTTCCTAATAGATGTGTTAAGAGGATGAAAGGGATAATGCTGTCTCTAAAAACACTTGCTTATCTGTAGAAATTATGTACCTATTATTCCTTTTAGAGCTGAGCTAATTAAAAGAGGAGCTAAAATACACCCCTGCTTTAGTTTTACTCAGTGTGCTTACTTTATGGTCACAGACCTTTGATGAGTAATTAGACTGCCCCTCCTACAGTCAGTGAGCATCCTTTCCTGCCCATTAGTGTGTGCTTTCACACAGCAGTAAGAGGGGCGGGCTGGGGGGGAAGAAAGGATTTCTATTAAAAAAAACAAAGCCAGTGGGTGAACACAGGGGGAAATCTACTATACTGAGCTGAATCTGTCCACTTAATAAATGTGCATTAACTCGCCTGTCTTTATAAAGTCCCAAATGCAGGATTGTGTATCAGAAAAGTATGTTCCTTTTAAGAAATGCATTGAAAACCTGTCTAGTGTAAGTACAACTGTGTTCTGCTGGGTGAGACCACCATTGTCCTAAGCTTTGCCTTTTTAACAATTCAGGTTGTATTTCACATTGAAAAAAAAGGCTAATGCACATTCTCCTTTGATTTAGGAATTGGGGTGTGCTTAGTGTTTTCAAATAGGAGGGTCTGTATTCCAGTTTTCCTGTTGACATGTAGTGTTTAGTAGCTATAAGTTCAGAATTAAATAGTCCTGATGTTTCAGATAGGCCATAGGTTTGCTTCATCGTGCTCATACAGTCGTGCCTTTTTTACGTTTGTAAGCTTCTATTCTTAACTGGGCTATGACAAACAAATCATAAACTCCCAACACGTCTGCTCCAAGGAGAGAAGAGTTGTTAGTTCAATGAAAAATTATTTCTGAGGTCTCCATCAGGTCCTTAACAGGATTTCCCATGTGACTTCCAAAGCTTTTATCTCTCTCTTGTTTTGCTTTGTGTGTGATTAAAATCTTGATGTAACTAAAAGGAAAGCCAAATAAAAGTTGTGCTTTCCTAAACAGCATTAACACAAATATCTCTACAGTTTTCTGTTTCCGGTCTTAACTGAAAGCAGGACTGTCAATTCAGTCTTTCTGTGTGTTAAAGCCTCAGTAATCCCACTGTCCCTCAGCCAACATTGCCTCAGCTGGTATGCCCAACCAGTTGTGTCATTGCCACCACTTTCATCTTCCAGTAAACCTGCGTGCCCTGTAGCCACTTCCCTTGCCTGCTCTACCCACTGCTGCAGAGAGGACTGGCAGCCTGGGGTAGGATACTTGTTCCCATTGAAAACTTCCCGTTCCCTTTCTTGCTACATTTATTTCAGCAGCCCTTGTTCCCTGGTTGTAACATGCAAACTAGAGCCATACTCCACACCTCCCAAGTCAGTACTCTGCTCCTTTCCCCATTTTCTAGTCCCAAGCCCTTACGTCCCCTCCTTTCCCTTTAGGGACAAGGCTGTTGGGACACAGTCCCAGAGAGCTGCCTCAAGAGTTTATCTTCCACCACATTGCAGATCCAGTTCCAGTTTAAACCTCATTCTCCTCTGCATGCATCTTCCCCCTGCCCTCGAAACACCACGCAGCTTCCCTTTACCATATCTTTTTGTCATAGTTGGATTTAGATTACAGGCCATCTATGCCGCTAGCTGGGATGCATCTAAAGCAACGTGAAGACATCTGCCCTAAACCCCCCTCTCCTTCGGCTTCTTCTCTGTAATTATGAGCTGGCATTTGTGCTCTTGTTATCGACACTGTGGCCTTGTGTCTTCATCTGCAAAGGGCTGTGACAGAATAGAATAGACAGGGCAAGGCTAAACCTCAGAGGTTGCCACATTACCCTTCAAGCCTTGATTTCTTCCTGGGATAGAGGAGATTATTCTGGCCAGCAAAATTATACTAGTGTGTTCATGAAGATATTTTGTTTTATTTGTGCTGTAAGACAAGAAACAGGAGGAACAGGTAATGAACGTAGCACTTTAGAGTTAGTGACAGCATCAATGAGGTTAGAGAGCCCAGCCTGTGCTAGTGGGGCCTGGGGGGACAAAGCTGGGCTTCTGCAACAGGGGAGAAGGTTTGGGAATCTGTGGAGGAGCAGCAGCTGCAGGATTTAAATTCATGACCACATAACATGAGAATGTGCTCATGTTATAAACATGGAGGAGTGGTGCTGGACCTGTCTGGAGTGCTTGCTTGCTGTAATGGTGTGAGACCCAGAACACATTGGCAGTTTATTTGCTGCCCAGATTGAAATAGTCCACCCAGACAGCAGCAAAATCCCTGAGCCTCCGTCTCACATTTCACTCCTTACAGCTCCCCTAAGGTGTGTAGTCCAGCCCTAACCAAGGACTGCAGATGCCCTCAGGCTGCCACACCTCTGTACCTGCTGATATCTCCCCTCCCTGCCCTATGGCCTCCTGCCCTGTGTGCCCCTGTCGTGTGTGTCCCCCCCCCCCCCCGCCGTGGTTCTGCGGGAGGAGAGGGGCATCCATGTCCCCAAGGGAGCTTGTGCTGCCAAGAGCACCCCTATGGCCCTGCGGTCAGGGCTCCCTCTGGGCTGATGGAGAGACAAATCCTGGGCACCGGCAGCTTGCAGGGACTCCTGGAAGCCCCTTGAGGTGTCCTCGGGGTTGAGAGTGAGTAACCCCAGCTTTTCCCCAAAATAAAAAGCAAGTCTCTTTCCCTTTGTCCCTGCTAGGAACCTGAAGATGTGAACTGAAGTAACCCATTTGCTAAGATTGAATGCATCTGGATGCGTTGGAGTGCATCTAGCCTCCACTTCTCCAGACAGAGGCTGGAGGGGGAGGGGAAGAGAGGTTGCGAAGGGTTTAGATAGGCAGAAACACACACACACATATATTTTTAAGGAAATATGAGTCACTTGTACTTCAAGTTTATTCCAAAAATCAATTCCCAGACCTCCCTGACTCCTGCCCCCAACTCTTGAGGCAGGCCCTGTGTAACTGGGTGTGATAAATACGGATAAAAATTGGATACATCTGTGGGGAGGAGGCAAAATGCTGTTTTCCAACCTGCCCTGACATGCTAAGCCACTGCACTTTTAAATCGCTCCCATCTCTGAGTGTCCCTCCCGCTGCTGCCGGAGGGGAGCTCCTGGCCCCCTCCTCATGCTGCCAGGGGTGTGCTGGGCAAGTACCTGCACCAGCTGCTCTACCAGCAGCAGGGCAGGGGAAGCACAGCAAGGAAGGAGAGGAGGCGAGGGGGATGGCTCTCCTCCGTGAGTCTCCCAGGTCCTTCTTGCAATGCTACTGATGCGTGAGGAGTTGGTGTCTGGGGGAACCAGCATCCTCCCTCCCAATCTCACAGCACCACAACCATTTTGCCCCATTGCCCATCATTGTCCTTCCTCCTTCTTCCCCTCCTTACTGCTACCAAGAGGGCCCCCAGCAGCCTGGTGTCTGCCCACTCCGTGGACTGGCTTCTTGCCATGAGATAGACATGCAGTCACCGCAGCAGGAGAGATTTGTTGCCCACCTAGCCGCTTGACAGCCACAGCCTGTGCTTGGTGCTGCTCTACCACCAGCAGGGCTATTTCTGTGCCACCCTTGCACGTGTCACAGAGCCACCTCACCTGGCCAGCGCGCCAGGTGGCATGTACCGGAGGGACAGGCCACTACAGGGACACATCAGTGCATGTGGGACAGAGCTGTGGAGAAGCTCTCTGTGCTCATGTCCCAGGAGGAAACTTTCACAGGAGGACAGTCTCCCAGGATGACTGCAGGTGCTGGTGGCCAGCCTGGAGGGCAGACATCCCTGGTCACCACCTGTCACCTCCTCCTTGAGCCCCAGGGGGCCGGCAGGGAAAGGCACGGCAAAGGCAGACCGTCTGCCATGGTCCCTGGTGGGCTCTGGAGCACTGTCCTTGACACCGATTGTTGATAGCCATTGCAATCAGGGTGCCTGCGTACCTGACAGCTCCCCAGGAAGAGGCGCTTACCTTTCCAGGAGTGTCGCAATCTGCTGCAGCTTGAAGGGTGGGTGATTTGAGGGCACCTCACCTCCCAGTCCTTAGGGCAGCAGCTCCCAAGAAAGCAGCCTATGATGCTGACAGCTAGCTGTTGCAACTGGCTCCAGCCACCTCCAGGTGTAAACAGCTCACGTTTGTGGCCATAACAGCAGGAAATTTGCACTCAACAGCAAATGCTTTTTTGCTTAAGCTTATCAAGAAGAAACCGTACATGCTGGTTCAGCAGAAACTGGAGCAAGGCTTGAGTATAAAAAAGATCATTCTGCTTTAACGAGGCTTCCCCTTTGAAAGAATAATATTGGCCGAATGAAAGCCCAGATTGGAAACAATGTGTGGGTTTTGTTTTCTTATTTTACTTCACTTTTTTCCTCTCTTGCCTTCATTCTTGGTGTTGGGGCTGAAGAGGAAAGTCTCTGTCTTGCCAAACTAAACAAATTACGCTTTACAATTGAGAGTCTTAAATGCCTCTTTTTATCATCATTTCCTTAGCACTGATGTTGAGAAAATAAAGCAGTAGTAAGCATACCCTTTTCTTGATGGCCATTGGCAAACAAATCCAGCCAGTTGTTTCTCTTTAAGGCTATTAAGTTTGTCTGGAAATAATCCCTGAGCCAACCTCCCCCCCCCCCCCCNACCCCTTCTTTCTATTATTACCATCCCTGCAGATCTCTCTATTTCCCATGACAGCGCATGAGATCAAACCCCTCTGATCCCACTGAAGGAAAGGGGCTCGTTCGGCCGTGCTGGGAATGCACACGCTCACTTACAGTACCTCTTGGCAGGCAGGAGATGAGCAGAAGCTGGAGGAGGGTGAGTCCTACATGTGTCCAGGGGGCTCGCTCCATATTACCCAGGCCAGTGCAGCAGTGTGACTGCTCAGGACGGGAAAGCAGGCAAACAGCTTTTACTGGGATCTCACCAGCTCCAGGCTGCAAGGGATCTCGGATTTCAGACCTCAGCTCAATCCCATCCTCACCAGAGAGGAACTACCTTCAAGAGACTTCTCAGGCGTCCAGAAGCACGACGTCACCCCAAACCTCTCCAACTGCTGCCTTAACCCTTTCTGGACTCTGGCGGCTGATCCCTTTTGTGATGGGTTTATTGGCTCAGAGCTCAGCTCTGAGATAGCAATTTTCATCTCTGAAAGAAACATATTGTAAAGGGGGAAGAAACAGAAATGCGAATATCTATTTATATGAGTCATCCCAGCTGATGTGGGTGAGCTGAAGTTACAGATGTCTCCAGAAGGAGGCACTTCATACATGCTTCTTCTGGGCTTGCAGGGGCCAATGCATCCCTGGGCACCCCCTAACAGTGGGACTGGGTGTGGGGTGGGTGCAGAGGGGTAGTCCTGGCCCACGCTCCCGTGACCAGGCAGCCTGGCCAAGTGACGTGTTCCGCTTTACGATGTGCTTAAAACAGCCGTGCATTTTTACAGTGGGGCAGATGAATGGATGAGGCTCACTAAAAGTTCACTCCACGGTGGATGAAAACCACAAAACACAAAAGGAATCACTTGGCATACACACGCTTGAGCTAGTCAAAGCCTTTTTACAGAGTCCATTTCTGCCAGGAAATGCAATTTTGGCAAAATTGAAATGTTTTGTTGGAACATGTTGATATTGAGGAAATGTTCAATCCAAACAAAGGAGACCATTTAATTTTGATTTTATCTTTGTGTCATATTTTGTTTTGCCTTTTCTATTAGCACATGCTACTGATGTTATCTGGTCTTCAGCCCATATTTCATAGCAATATGCTGCTTTTTTCTTATATTTTTCTTGCACAGTTTTTCAATACTATCCAAAGAAAATTTCTCATAGTTCTAAATCTAACTTGATCGATTTCATTTCTGTAGTAAGTTTTCAAAATGTACATATACACTGTGAGGGGGAAAAATTGAATTACTGGCATTTGCTTTGGAGTAGAAACTCAAGTATCTCGGAAAGCTTTAACAAGTACGTACAGCTGTTTGTAAAGCTCTTCAGCATGTTGAGCAACCTCAAAAATTTGAAAGCAGCAGCCAATGGAAACCTTGAATAGCTCACTGCAGTTGAAAATCCATTGTGCCTTCAGGTCATCTTTCATGGGGTAAATTCCTTTATCCAGACATCTCTCTAGGTTGTACTTGACTGTCTACGAACCTATTGACTTTTAAATGTGAACAGTCTTTGCAGTGTTTGTGCGCCTTCCGTGTAAAACAGTAACAAAAGTGTTCATTATGGTCTTTTTTCTCTAAATCTCTTAAGGCTGATGCAAACCCACCACTGAGAATACTAATATAAGAAGACCTGAGATGCCAGTTTTGTAACCATTATGGAACATAGTGCTACTCAGAACTTGTCAGCGTAACATGCTACTTGAAGGACATTTTGCACTTACTGACCATTTGACTTTCTTCATGACTCCCAGCAGTGAAATTGATGCTAACTACAAATACAGCAATGATCAGTCAATAAACATATAAGTTCCACTTCTCAAACACCATCTTTTTAACTTTTTCAGTATGATCTGTAGATACTAACTGTGGTCAGTGAACTCCCACCCAACCGCTCACTCACCCCCCTTCTCAGCAGGACAGAGGGTGAAGATAAACACAGGGAAGTTGGTTACCAGCTACTGTCACAGGCAAAACAGACTCGACCAGATTTATTGCCAATTAAAATAGATTTGTGTAGTGAGAAACAAAAATGAAAAGTAAACCAATATGTTGTCCCCACCCCACCTTTCCAGGGTAAGCTTCACCCCTTCACTCCCAGCTCCTCTATCTCACCCCCAAGTGGTGCAGGGGGCAGGGAACTGGGGCTGCAGTCAGTCCATGGCAGCTCTTTTCTGCTGCTCCTTTTCTCTAACGCTTTTACCTGGCTCCAGCACAGGCTGTCCACAGGCTGCAGTTCTTCAGGAAAGACCCACCTGCTGTGGTGTGGGTCCTGCAGGAGCTGTGGCGTGGATATCTGCTGTGGTGTGGGTCCTGCAGGAGCTGTGGCATGGATATCTGCTGTGGTGTGGGTCCTGCAGGGGCTGTGGTGTGGGGTCCTGCAGGGGCTGTTGTGTTGATATGTGCTGTGGTGTGGGGTCCTGCAGGAGCTGTGGTGTGGATATCTGCTGTGGTGTGGGGTCACACAGAGGAAAAAAAATCTGAGGAAAAAAAATCTAAGGAAAAAACCTAAAGCCCCCCGAACCAGATGAAAACAGTGAAACAGGGAGCCACTGCCTCTTCACAAAGAAACACAAAACTACTTTAATGTCTGTGGGATCATGATTGGTTTATTTCCTAGCCCTTATTTCTAGTAAACAATTAAATTATTTAACCTAGTAAGTCCTTTAAAGATTGAAAGTTGGCTTACAGATATCTGAGGCTTAGAGGGGGAGTCTCATGAGGACTTAAGCCAAAATCTGTTTTTGGTGTGTGAAGTGAAGGGAAATCCCAGAGCACTGAGTGAGGCTGGACATGGGGAAACACAGTGTTAAAGCCCGACATAGAGGACGTAATACTAAGGTTTCACATAAAGGCCAGAACCATTGGGGAAAACATACCCACAAGGGCCACAGCTACTTGTTTATTTCAGTCAGTTCCTGGGGAGAGATGTTCAACACGGTAGAAAAGGAGCAGCTGGAATTGTGTCTTTGTCCTGTGCATGGAGCAGCTCTGCAGGGACACCTTCTGTTTTAGGGTGGAAAAGTGATGGTTCTGTTTTATGGAGGAGTAGGCTAGATCTGTGACATCTTTTTGTTTTTCCTGTCTCCAAGAGAAGGCAATTATGCCACCAGGAAATATAACTGCACTCAACATTACAGTGCTTAGCTTATCTTGGCACCTTGCAAAATCAGTTTAGTTGGTGGACCCACTGCCCGCTTTGGGAACGGCTCAGCAGGCAGAGTGACTTCAGCCGTGATCCCACAGATTTGCACATGGCCTGTTTATATGGGTTGGCTGGTAGGATGGAGCTTTAGCCCCAGGAATGACTCCGGGCAGCTCACATAGTGCTCCTGAATGCACTTCTTGCATTCCTAGTAAGAGGCAGCGACCAAACCAGGCAGCTCACACCAGCCAAATATTTCAGGCTGCGTGTAATCCTCCATGAAAGAAAGCTAAAATCTCTTAACCATGTGTCTGTGCTGCTGAGGAATCTCACAGAAGCAGTTGGCTGCAATGTTTGTATCTGCCCTGTTGCTGCACATACATAAGTACAGGTTTGAAAATTACATTCCACTGAAACTGAATTGTAAAACAGTATTGCAAAAACCTCATGGAGTTATCATATTTTAATAGTGATTTTAAAGTACCTAGCAATCCGTTTCCTGGAGTAAAGCAAGTCCTTTGATAATTAATAATGGACCACTGAGTGAAAAAATAATGTGCAATTGATGCCACTAACTTGGACTTCTGATAATCCGCCATCAAATCTGAGACATGAAAACACTGTGTGGTCCAGTCTGCAAGAACAGGAAGAACACCACCGACTTAGTGGGGGGAAAAACTGAGACGCAGGGAGATGAGCTGAGGTTTATATCCCAAACCTGTGGCTGGTCAAGAAGGGAACACAGTATCTATGGACTATCCTTCCTGAGAGGACTCAGTGAAGAACAGCTAGGCATGAACGTGTAGTTCTGAAAACAATCAATTTGAACATGAAATAAAATCACTGTCTCAGAGCCAGGAGGACTTTTTTTCAGTCTTTGAAATTTTAGTGAACTTTTTATTTCCCCTCATTTTCCAAACTGTTGAAGTCTCTTGTTCCTGTTACCGGAACATTACCAGAAAACTTTCTTCTTTTGTGACTTCTGCTCAGATGATTCCATCCCAAATGGTCCTGACGATCTTCCAAAGCTCTGGAGGTCCTGCTGGAAGGAAATCTGTGATTTTCAATGTTATTCATTTATACTACTACAGATTGGATGCCTTCACAGGACATCCTTCTTACAAGAAAATTTGGAGCCTATTTCTCTCTCTTCTCACGGGCAAGATTCCCACTGAAACTAGTGGAGTCTTCTGCCAAAGAAAGGTTTTGAATCATCTGAGCCCAAATGTGCTCCCAGCAGGGCTGGCGGAGTTAGGTCTTGAACTTTAGCAGCTGCCCAGCAATACCCATCCCACTCAAACAAACACTGAAGAAACCATTTGAAAGACATTGTAAAAGAAAATAGGCCTATTCAGAGGCTGGGAAGAGCTTATATCTCAGAGGGAAAATTAAATTCAAATGAAACTCAGACCTGGAGCTTTCAGAGCAGCAGCAAGAGCAGTCAATGAAAGATTAACACTAGTGTTAGTGGGGTCCTTTTAGAGTAGAGATTACAAAGTGTTTGCCTTTAAAACACAGCTTTTAAAGAATTTCCAGACCTTACTGTAACTGTATCTGAGGAACATTTTATAACTTTCTAGGAGTACTAAGAATATACTTTGCCCTTTGGGCTTCAGGTTCTGCCAACTGTGTGCAATGCAATATCCAGCATTTATGAACCACAGTAGAATTGTGGCAGCCTACCTACACAAGGGCACTTTGTGCAACTTTTTCCAGCCTCAGTTCCACAAGCTGCTCCCATCTCTGTGTGGTATGCTAATCCTCAGTGACTGAGGCATCACAGTCCAGGAGAGCTAACTGGGTGAGGACGGGAGAAATGAAAAGAGCTAGGAGCTGTAGTGCCAGCACACATTACAGCCCCTGACCTAATGGGACTTGTAATGACAATGTATTTGTTAAAAAGATTTTGTCAGGAAAATTGAGGTAGTTTAAAGTTTATGATTGCATTTACATTTCTGGGCAGGTGTTCAACAAAATAGGGCCAGAAAAATATGACTGCTTAATGGCACCTGACAAGCAATATGTTTTTTTTTCCAGGTGTTATTTCATGTCTTAATACATCTGGATTTTTTTTTTTTCAGTGATCCTTCTGTGTTTCACTTTTGTATACAGTCTATTATGATCTTCACTATAGCAACATGTAAAAAAAGAAACAGGTGGAATATTTGGTATGAAATTAAAACTAGACAGTACTCAAGCTTACTTAACAATTGGTTGGACATTGATATTATAGTCTAAGGGGATAACAAAAAAGGGCTGCAATTACATATTTCCCTACGTGGACATGAACCACCTGTAGTCATTCTTTTGATGTAACATTTTTGCTTTGTAGGTTCATAAACAAGGTTTTCTAGGTTAATGAATAAAACTTTGAGTTAGCAGATTGAATTCAAAACAACAGAGACACAGAAAATTAGCAGCTCTTTTGGTTTTAAGTTGGGCTTATGCTTTATGGTCTTGGGTACATGTAAGTCAGCATGAAAGCCTAGAAGATAATATGATTTTGAGATGGAAACCTAGCCATGCTCCACCAGAAGGCCTAGCATTGTAGCATGACATCCAGCCAGAAATGTGCATGAAATAAAGGTCAGAAAAATATATGATGGATGTAATTGGTGAAAGGACAGCTTTTCAGAGATGCTGAATGTCTGATTTTCCAGACTGGAAATGTAAAAGTCTCTCTCTTCTGGAAATACAATTCAGAGGAGCTGTGACAGCATTGCAGCTAGACAGATTGATGTAAGACTTGAGCAGTGATGCCTAACAAAATGCATGCTTAGCGTGAAGTGCAGGGGTTTTGTGAGCTCCTTTTCTCCTTTCGTTGATCCCTGTAAATATGGAAATTGAGACTC
Source organism: Syrrhaptes paradoxus (assembly GCA_013400615.1). Lineage (NCBI taxonomy): Eukaryota > Metazoa > Chordata > Aves > Pterocliformes > Pteroclidae > Syrrhaptes > Syrrhaptes paradoxus. The sequence continues at coordinate 351,503 of VZTO01004936.1, forward strand.
ACATCTTCTGTCCCTGTAGGTCAAATTTGCCAAAATGTCCTTATGAATGTTCCGTGAAAAAGTCTACTTAGGAAATTCTAATTACAAGGAGTAATGAAATCGTTCACCTTTTATATAGTTGTCTTACATGGCACAAAAGTAAATAATCAGGAACTGTACAGTAACACACCATGTATCTTCCCAATGTATCTTTTGGGAGTTCTGCTGTCCATCATTTAACACTCTCTTATGCTAAAACTCTCTTATCTTGATTTCTCTGTCCTTCTCCTTTGACTGACTTGGCAAAAAAGGGTCCTGAATAAGATGACAAAGACAATAAAAATATAATGATTTAGAAAGAGAGAGCAAGATTGCTGAAACTAATAGATGAAGTGGCTGAGATCTTTCAGAGCAGTAGTCCATTCTGAGAAAAATTGGACAAGGTCACCAGGGCATTGCAAAAATTCATTATATTATTGCAAATCTCATTATATAGAAAGATACACTGATCAAAATCTCAGGCCAATCTAGTCACATCTTCAATTTTATTAAAACAGAGGGCCATCAGCATCTTCAACTAGTGCAAAAACAGGTGCTGAAAAGCAAGTTGCTGAAAAGTAGCATCTTGTCCACCTCTTCTGTCCCTATCAGACATTGAGGTGGCAGTTGACAGTCCTGATGATCCTGCTTCCACATATTTAAGTTTTTGAAGCCTAAAGGTCTTAGTGGATAGCCATAACTGAAACTGGGAGAAGTGTCAACATCAAGTACCACACAGAAAGCTTTCTGCCTAAGCCCTGGGCTGGCTGGACTTCCCACACCTCCAAAGATGTGGAGCATTGTTGTCATTACTGCGGTCACTGTCCTCAGCAGCAAACAGGAAGGAGGCTCTCATTTTGCAGTGTGCTGCCTGCTTTGTACAAGAAATAAAAACACATAAATTCCATCAGACCAGATTTCCCACTGGGACCAACAGACTGCCACCAGACCACTACTTTGGAGATATTGAAAGAATGACAGGAGTTTCTAAATAAGACAACCTTCAACATTCATTGTTAATAGGTTTATCAGAAATTTTAGCAAATATTTATGTAGCAGCCTCTGTTATTGCTCCTCTTGACTGTTAGCATTCAGTGGTGTGCAAGCTGACAGAGAGGGTATTGGCTTTTATTACTTTGAAGACCTCTTCATAGAATAGAAGCAACAAAGCAGAGCAGAAAAGAACTATTAGCAATTCTTGTTTTCTCCAGCAGGACCTTGATCTTACAAGTTTAAGCAGTAAAAGAAAGGAAGAGTCTATTCTATCACACTCTGTCCTGCTAGAAGATCCACATTTCTCCATCCTTGTTATTTCTGTGTCTTGAAACCATAATGAGAGCATGTGCTTCATAACAGCATAGCTTTAAACTTCTGATATCTATTCATGGCTCCTTGAGACCTTCCCCAACTCCCATTGCACTATAATACACAAAATCGTGCAAGGAAAGAAAAGTCTACAGAGAAAAGGCTGCTTTGAGTAGTATAAACTGCTTCAGGAAGCACCTCAGAAGGGCTGGTCTTGGATCCAAGAAAGAATGATTAGTTTGTGCTTAAAGAGTATTGACTATTGTGGCTTTTTTCCTATATATTTGGTTCTGTCCATAATTTGATTGTTTGTATTCAGTCATTGTCTTCTGTGTTAAGAACTTCTTGGCCATTGATGTTTGTTTTAGTTTGCTCTTAATATAATTTTAATCCAAAACAGCTTGATCCAAAGCCACTGAACTTAACGGAAAGACTATCACTGAGTTCGATGCCCTTCAGAGAAGGCCCATAAAGATCCTGATGATTAGCTGATATAAGTTTGGCTGAAATTGAAGGCTATGTCTCTGCTGTGTTGAAACAGAAATCTCTAGACTGTTTGTGAGCCTGGTTTGTTTCCTTTCCTGCCTGTCTTGACTTACCTCTTGGCTGGCCTGAGAGTACCTGATCGTATAGATGATGGAAATGGTGTTCCAGTTGTACCTCAGGCCGTGCCTGGAAGCTCACCCTATGGCAGATAGGCAAGTCATCTCCTGCGGCAGTGTTGTGGTTTGACTGGTGTTGGCTGGCAGCCAAGCACCATGCAGCCACTCACTCACCCTCCCCTCTCCCAAGGATGGGAAGAGAATTAAAGGGACAAAGGGAAATGAGACTTGTGGGCTGAGATAAGAACAACCTACTAACAAAACTACAGTAATATTAAAAATAATAATGTTAATAATGATGATAATAATAGTAATGTGTACAAATATACAAATGAATGATACACAGTACAACTGCTCACCACCTGATGACCAAGGCTCAGCCTCTTTCTGGTGAATGATCCCAGAGCAGAGACAGTCCCAAAACTGCAATCAGGGGAAAGAGCGCAAGCATCCAAGAAAGAAAGAGATGACCCCAGGGAACAACCCCAAGAGGGACATGACCCAAAGAGCAAACTTCTGGACAGATCCTCATCTATATTCTGGGCACCCCAACTTCAAAACCCTACGGGATGACCCTTGAAACCATGACAGGCAGTCATGGGACCATCCTTTGCAGGCAATTTAGGCATAGTTAAGATGAGTGCACCACTTCAAATAACTTTATCATCTGTATCAATGTGACTACAGGGAAAATTGTGAATTAAACACAATATTTCTTCCTGTATTAAATGTGCTCATGAACAAGGATTTTCCCAAACGCTATCAAAACAAACATTGAGAATACATTTCCTGTGTGGACTGTTTATGTCATAACTATCCAAAGCTGGCTTCAGAAGCAGCCACTGTCAGAGACAGGAGCACAGCTGAGTACATCTTCAGCTGTGTTTCCCAAATGTTTTGGTGTGCTAAAATTTATAAACTATGCATCTTTCCTGAGTCACCTAATAAGCACTGGATTCTAGACAATTAGCTTGTAACTGTACTGTGTGAAGGCCAAAGCCAGTACCAGCACCTTGAATGGTTTAATTAGTTTTCACATTCAGGTTTTATCTCTCTGCTCTAAACATACAACTGTCACACACATGATTATGAGTAAGAGGCAGAATCCTCCAATACCAACTCAATGATCCACTCAACGGGATTGTTGTATATGGTGGAATATTATAATGCATAATGAAGGTAGACAGCAATCACTTTCTTTTTCATAGTATACAGCATTTCTGCTCTTTCAACGGGAGTCAATCAGCCAGTGAAAACTGGTTCTCTGGGCTCATCTTCTGTTCCTGATTTAAGGTGTAATTCAGACAACATGTCTCAGTCCTGGCCTCTAGCATTTTGTACTCTTTCATGGGTCTTCCGTTTCAGACATGAGGATAGCATCCATCTCACTGAAAGTTAGATGGCTGTAGAGATTGCACTGGTTTGAGTTGCCATTCAACATGAAGCAAAATATTGTCTGCTTCTGCAGAGTGCAGACGCCAGAAGGGTGGCAGATAAGTACTATGTGAGGATTTGGCCTTTAGTGCCAGCCCTCCTCTCCTGTTTTAGCCGAGTAAAGCCTTACTGGCCAGCAGAGATGAGCTGCTCAAAATGTTTGACGATTTTCTCAACCAAAACAAGACACATGGGCCACAGTATAAAGAAATAAACAGGAACAGCAAGATGCAGACAACAGAGATCCGCATATTCCTGACCATCTGGAGTATATTTAGTACTATATCATACCCTTCCTCCATGTGATTGCAACTAAGGTGGAACAACTGCTTTCCCTTTGAAGTATGACGTATCAACTGCAAAAAAGGAGGAAAACATAATACTTTATAATATATACATACACAATACATAATAAATAGTACTCCAAAATAAGTTGATGAGACTTTTTTTTTTTTTCTCTGTATGTAGGCACAAAGTAAACAGGTCAATCCGCTTAAGATTTAAGGGACCTTGACAGGCTGGAGAGGTGGGTCTGTACCAGCCTCATGAAGTTCAACAATGCCAAGTGCAAGGTCCTGCACATGGGTCGGGGAAATCCGAAGCACAACTACAGGCTGGGTGGAGAAGGGAGAAGGGATTGAGAGCAGCCCTGAGGAGAAGGACTTGGGGGTGTTGGTTGATGAGAAGCTCAACATGACCCAGCAATGTGTACTGGCAGCCCAGAAACCAACCGTGTCCTAGGCTGCACCAAAAGCAGTGTGACCAGCAGGTTGAGGGAGGAGATTCCCCCCCTCTACTCTGCTCTCGTGAGACCCCACCTGGAGTACTGCATCCAGCTCTGGAGCC
>VZTO01004937.1:5457-15991 GCA_013400615.1 Syrrhaptes paradoxus
ATCCCCCTGCCGGAGCAGGAACACCTAGATCAGATCGCACAGGAACGCATCCAGGCGGGCTTTGAATGTCTCCAGAGAAGGAGACTCCACAACCTCTCTGGGCAGCCTGTTCCAGTGCTCTGTCACCCTCACTGTAAAGAAGTTTTTTCTCATGTTCAAGTGGAACCTCCTATGTTCCAGCTTGAACCCATTGCCCCTTGTCCTATCACTAGGTGACTTACGTCTGGGAATGCAGGATTGTGAGCTCATCTGGGAATGAAGAGCCCATGCCTCTCCACCTGCCCGCAGTCCTACTTTCTTAGATTGAATGGGAATTTAATTAATTACAGGTTTTCAGCTTCACTAAAAACTGAAGTTAATACTGCATCAGGGTCCATGAGTGGGAAAAACCAGAACGCATTGACTCTAGTTCTCAAATAGCTTGCAGAGCCTGGAACTGAATGGGGAGTAATTTTATTGCCATCCTTCAGGTGTACCTTTCACCTATGAAAAAAAATAAGAACTTCTCCCTTTGATTTTACTTTGGCCAAAAGCATTTTTGCAGCACAATGATCTGTCCTAGCCATGCAGACCAGCACTGGTTGAGCACGTACTAAGTGCAGGCTGATCTGCTCCCCACAACTGCTCCAACAATGGGCCAAATGTAGCCAAAACCTTATTTGAAAACTTGGTCCTTCAGTTTGTTGCTCAGGAAATCATGTACACTATGTATGTATGGTGGTAGCACTCCTCAGGAACAGCTTGAGGATGACAGAGAAGAGGACTGCATGGGGTGTAATCTCTTTCCTCACTTACCTCTACCATACTCCAGTCCTTGATTTGTTTGACCTGAGGTGGAAGCTGCAGTACATCAATGTGGTACACACCACCCACCACTACAAACTGTTGCAAATCAACAATAGTTTCATCACTTATCACCTCTGCTTTTTCATTTGTCTCTTCCTGCATCAGTGGATCCTGAACTAAGAAAATAACAAAATATACGTTAATTTGGTGCTTAAACTAAAACACTGAAATTTCCTACTTCTGTGATTTTTCACTTTTGCACAAAAAGCCTGTGTGCTTGAAGGGCTTTACACTCCGCAGCATTTCAGCACCATCTACTGGTGTTTCACAAATCTTTCAACAACTAATTGATATATACGGAAAGATAGAGAGCTGGACAAGGAAAAGCATCTCTTGTTTTGGTACTGACCTTTTTAACAGAGTAATATCTGCTTTAACTTTGTAGTCAATCCAAAATGTTTTATACGGCAATACGGTTTCATTTGCAAAAATGAGTCACATCATTAATCACAGAAGCCTGTCACATATACACTACATTAGATTCTGGATGGGTTTGGTAAGATTGGATTGGCATGAAAAGAAATGAGGCAACTAAAAAAAGTATAAGGCAACTAGAGGTCACATGCTGAAAGTAAAATGACACAAAGAAGGCCTAAAGACCATGGATGAAAAATATTTTATTTAAAAAAAAATCACAAAAACATTTCCCCAGATGTTACAGGAAGAAGGAAGTTACTGTTGACAGCGATCAAGAAAAAGTGTTCAATAATGCACAGATTCTGTGTTACAAAAATATGCTTTTAGTGAGTGAGATAATCTTATACAATGACAAATATACATATAATCTGTCTTCAAGCTTTTTTTTAAAAAAAGTTAAAGTGATGTTAATTTTACAATGTCAGATTAAGTTGCATTATACAGAGGTTTTAGCTTACTGTATTCACACAACACCATAATGTTCTTTTGCAGTTATTCCAAGCAAAAACTTTACAAGAAATAAGAAACATTTTACTACCAGCCACAGTGGTAGTAAACTTTAACTTTAACTTGCTTTTAAAAATAATTATACAAAAATCTTTGTCTTCCAAACAAAACTATTAATTCTCTCAAGCTAAATTAACTTCTTAATGCTGGCACAATGAAGTTAAATCCAAAGAAGAACTCGCTGTAGTTCTCCCTGATGTTGCATTCCTGTTTTCCTTCTCTTCTACCTGGCTGCCTGCTTTCAATGAATTAGTGGTAACTGAGTGAGTATCATTTCAAAGGATTCTAAAAGGGGTTGAACGGATTTGCAGATCATTAGTACAGCAGCAAAAACATAATTTCTTAAGCCTTCTCTCCTTATTAAAACAGATAAATAAGCTTGAAGGCATTCACGTAAAATTAGTGTATCTCTGTGCAGACACATAATACTATAGTAAGGATTTCCAAAGCTTTACAGAAATAAAATAGGAAATTCCTCCAAATGAAGCCCAAGTTTTCTTGAAAACCACCTTGTTTGAGGGGTCTTTAGGGTCTAGTCTGACAACTGTTTGTTTGGACTGTGCCCAGCAAAAAGTGTTGGTTTTTTTTTTAAACAAGGAAAAGGCTGTACAGTTCAGCTAAATGTCATGGTTTAATCCCAGACAGTGATAACCACCACAGAGCTGCTCACTCACTTCCCCTCCCCCAGTGGGATGGAGGAGAGAATTGGAGGAAAAACGTAAGAAAAATCTTGGGTTGGGATAAGAACAGTTTAATTATTGAAATAAAATAAAGTAAAATAAAATAACACAAAAAATAATAAATTGTAATGAAAAGGAAAACAACACATACAGAATCCAACAAAAACAAGTAATGCAACTGCTTGCCCTCAGCTTGCCAACCCCAAGGCAGTCCCCGAGCAGTGACTGCAGCCCCTGGCTAACTCCCCTAGCTTATATACTGAGCATGACATTTTATGGCATGGGGTAATCCTGCGGCCTGTTTGGATCAGCTGTCCTGGCTGTGTCTCCTCCCAGCTTCTTGCAGACGAGAAACCAGGAGGGCAGGGGCAGTATGAGAAGCTGAAGAAGTCCTTGGCTTAATGTAAGTGCTGCTTGGCAACAACTAAAACATCAGTGTGTTATCCACACTCTTCTCAACACAAATCCAAAACCCATAGCCTCATTCTAGGTACTATGAAGAAAATTAACTCTATCCCAGCCGAAACCAGCACACTAAACTATGCTGAACAGTTTCTAGTCATTTTATTTAAGACAATACTCCAAAAAACCTCACTCTTACTAAACCAAAGGACACCACAACACTGAAGAAATTCTTAATTTATGTAGAATAGATAAATAGTTTTAGTTCCTAGAATAAGGTCCTCTTTCAGGAAAGTTTATCAGCATGTATCTTGCTTTAAGCACTCATTTAAGTAATACTCAGTTATACCTACACTACTCCCATGCCTACCTTTATATGTATTTGATTTATTTTCTTCTGAAGAAGTAAATCTGGCCAGACCAGGCAGCCTGTCAGATTCATACAGATTGTCTGTCACACCCACAAACATACATAGAGGTATGCAGAATAATAGACAAATGTGCATAAACATAATAAATACTCACATGAATATAAAGAAAAATAATAATTACATTAATTAAAATAAGTGGGTACAAAATCAATTTTCCTATTAACAATAATTAACAGAAATGTCAACAAAACTCGTGTTACCAAGACATCAATATAGTTACAAACTTCCTTCCATTCACAGAGAAATCTATATCACAATGTTTCCATGTATAAAATTATTTAGAATAAGTAATTTTGCAGTGCTGCACATAAACTAAACAAATACCTTGTGACTCTGTGTCCAGGATTTCTGATTTCTTCTCATTTTCCTCTTCTGTCTCATTTATAACAACTATGCTATTGTTGTTTTCTTTCAATGAAATAGCACTCTATATAAAAGAGACATTTTTTTCATTAGTCAGAGACAGACACAATAAAAAAAAATAAAAAAAAATGGTATCACTTCTTTCAAGGAGGCTCAAGGACAAGGAATACAGTCCCACTCCACCAACATTTGCACCAATCATGCTGCAGGGTCAAGGGTTTAGGAGAAATAATTTCTAACTAGCTAGCAAAAATAGTTTTGATTGAAGGCACTCTCCAACTTTGGAACTGGATGTAGAAATAGAGATAAACATAAAATTGTAACTTAATTTCCACAACAAATTCCATCTCAAACTCCTCAAGCATTTAACCTTTTTAGCAGCATGTGCACTCAAAAATTACGTTACAGGAGTGACACAAAAAACCACTTTAAGCCAACGTTGAATCCAAAGTCATACTGAAACTCTGCCAGAACCCCCACTTGCAGTCTTAGCCTGTGCCTTGCCCATGATATTTATTCCCTTTCTCACGTTGTTTTCTATTTTCAAAACATTACCCTAGATTTTCAGCCAAACTTCCAATCCAGATACGAATTCACCCCTGTGACAGCAGCCTCCTCTGGCAGCACAGCAGCAGACAAACAGCAGTTCAGTGTCCGAGCCAACCGTTTGGAGGCACAGGCACCTCCTGTGCTCTGTGCTGTGCCTGCCAGCGTGTGGGAAGAACACACGTCTCCTGAACCAGGACAGAAGGTGAGAGGAAAGAAGTGTTTACACACATAAATGTGGGGGAACTCAAGCCAGAGGCAGACAGGAGGAGAGACTGCAGCAGCTGAAAGAAGTGGAGTCTTCAGAGGGAACAGGAAAATTCACAAGACTGGATTGAAAGAACAAGGGTAAGACCTGGAAAAGCAAAGAAGGAATGAAATGAGGAGCTTGAAGAAAGTCTAAAAAACATAGGTGAAAACTGCCAAAAGACAAGATTTCTCATGCAAAAAAAGAAAAAAGGAATCAAGAAAAATGGGATTTCAGGCACTGATTCACTACAAGGTGTCAGGGACTGAAAAAGAAAAAGGCAAAGACAGTTGCTCTAAACATATTAAGAAGGCATAAAACACGATGGTTTACAAGTTATTCATGCAGAAATTTTAGATAGAGAAGCTGAGTCATTTATCTGCAGGTCACAGATTACACCAAAAGTGAAAAACCCAAACCCAGTAACAAGAATACAAAACAAAGCAAATCCTGCAACTCCCAAAGCCAAGACACTCCATTGAGGAGTGCTGATGAAGGGAATCCAGCAAAGAGAGACAGCACTAGGAAAGTCCTCCAGTTCCAAAAGTTTCAGCATACAGACACGGAGAAACTACTGAACTGCACAACCAAGACCTGCTGAACTGAATCCTGTTCTGCATGCTACCAATTCTCCTAGTATTGGATTACTGCCATGATGTTATGGGGCTGTCAGTTTCTCAGAAGCAGAACGTATGTCATAGATTTACGAAAATACCTTACAATGGCACCTAATATTCTTCATGGCTCAATCCTACTCTTAAACTGCCAACCAAATGCCAGCTCATGCATCCAATTGAGCAACAACTACCACACCCTGTCCAAACGTCCCTTTCTGCCTTCTGTACAACAGCCTTTGGTCTTTCATCTTTCCACTCTCTTGAGAAGGTCAATGGCACTGTACTAACACAAGTTGCCTTTTTCTATGAAACATTTAAGAACTTGGCTTTCTCAGGCCCAGGATACATTAAGAAGCTGTTACACAGCAACTGGGATTTGAAAACAACAGCAATGTAGAATCTCCTTTGGTGAGATTATTTTAACCTACCTTTCTCCCTTCAGAACACATTTCTTCTTCAGTGGGCATGTTGGGCTCTTCTCTGGTTTTCTTTTCCTCTTCTTCTGGTTCTTCTACATTGCCTTGTGAAAGCTGAGTTGACTCTTCACTATCTAAGACTTCCAATTTTGGCACACTCTGACACTGCGGCCAAAGTGGAGATATGTGATCATAATGAGTATGTAATATACGAACAGCAACACTGCTTGCAGCCAGTGACTTTGGAAGATCAAATCCATGCTGTACATCACAAAACACATGATTTTTGAACCTGTACATAACAAAAAAAAAAATTCCCTAGTAAGACTGGAAGCATTTACTTTTATATTTCTTCATAAGCATTCAAATTGATGTGCTACACTAACAGGCACCTAAATTCTCTTTTGTCGCATGGCACAGTCTAAGAAATAGAGTGAGATGTCACAATATGCTTCCTGTCTTGTACTGACAGACATCAGTAAGCCCCTCCAGAAAAGCTATAACTACATTAAGGGGATCAGGAGCTGCAAAAATAACAGTCTTGATAGGATTCCTGGAGAGGCACTCTTTACCAGGGAGTGTAGTGACAGGACAAGGGATAACAGTTTGAAGCTGAAAGAGGGTAGATTTAGAGTAGATATTAGGAAGAAATTTTTGACTGAGTGGTGAGACACTGGAACAGGTTGCCCAGAGAAGCTGTGGATGCCCCATCCCAGAGGTGTTCAAGGCCAGGCTGGATGAGGCTTTGAGCAACCTGGTCTAGTGGAGGGTGTCCTTGCCCATGGCAGGGGAGTTGGAACTCAATGATCTTTAACGTCCCTTCCAACCCAGGCTAAGAGCAGCACAGGAGGCCAACTTGCATCAAATCAAGTATCTAATTTGTGACCTTGGATTCTTTCATCAGATACAGAACATTCTTGTTTGTTGCAATTCCTGCCCAAACAAAACCAGAACAATTCAAATAATAGATATTTTCAAATAAATTCAGTTGGTCACAAATTCTAAAAATCTTCTAGTAAAGCATGATTTATTTTTTAATTCTTGGTGGAAAATTCTCCATGCATCTTTAAGCTGACATCAAAAGGCTTTAACACTAACCCAGGTGGGCTCTTCCTGCAGGTCAGTCTGACACTGCTCAGAACCCAGCCTTCTAGCTATCTTAACAAAGCATACAGCAGCAGGTCCTTAGTCAAGGCAAAGTCCTTTTACCAATTTATTCCTCATATTTGCAAAGTGGGAATAGGAAGTCTGCTCAAAAATCTTGCTTTGAAGAATGTATCAGTTAAACAGTAATCTAATAAAAAAAAATCTTAGATTCAGGAGGATATTTGCATCTCAGGCTTTAGAATCTTCTACCTAACAGAGAACTGAGCGCAAAGCATCATTCACCGCTTTGCAAGCAACTGTAACAGCTTAGAAACTACTCAGTGCATCAGCAAGAAACATTAATTCCAGAGGAATTTCAATTCTCTGCATGACTTTTATTGTTTTCCTTTAAAACTTGTTCTGGCAATAACAGGGTTCTACTGTAGCATTTTAAGAAACAAATTATATAGATATATTTACATGTCTATCCATACATAAAAACCACTCCTATTTCTTTAATAAAACCCTGATGTAACCAGTATCTTCCTTAGCCACAGGCTGGTATAAAATACACCAGCTGTGAGCCTGTAGAATGAATGCTATTCAACATTAAGAAGACTATGAGAAACTGGTTCTAGGTGTTTACTCGAAATGGGCAGACAAAGCCAGGTCTCATTTCAAATTAAGAATTTCAGTATGTTGTACCTTACTTTTTTCTTCAGATTAGCCCAAATACAGAAAGTAACATTTTTATCCTTTACGACTGCCTGCATATTTCCACTTTCAGAATCTTCATGCATATTAGCTGTCTACAAAGAAAAAAGCCAATTAAATTGTTTCCTTCTTATTTATATCACTTTGATTTACTTACATTTACACTTGAATAAATTAAAAAAAAACCACACAGGAATAAAAACTACACCAGACCAAGTTCAGGTACATTGTATTTATGCACTAAAACATGACAGTTATAAGCTCAAATTCCTCTGTTAAAATTTGAACTGTGTTTTTTTAATCCCTCTGACTTCATCAATTCTGTCAGTTAAATACTGTGCCCTCAAAAATAGTTCTCAGGACAAGTTAGAAAAAAAAAAAAAGACTTACTGAGCAATAAAGTATTCCTACCCCAGTCACCGTACAGATTATTTTATAATTTTGTCAATATAAAACTTGTGAAATTATAATTACACTTTGAGTTTAATCCTAACCTCAACAAGACAATCAAAAATTTAACATTTCTTAATTTGCAGAGGGTTTTGACTGTGAACATAAAACTCTCTATTTCCTTTACTCCTTTTCCTTTTTTTTTTGTTTCTTCTAGCAATATTCTTTTGTTAAACATACTTACATATATGGTTAATACACTTAAAATAGCAAGCAAGATCACTACCTACACATACAACCCAGAAAACTGATTCCCAAATACATTTTCATTTTCTTGTTTAAGTACTCTTTACTCTTCCCAAAATCTTAATTTATAAAATGTTAGTCATATGAACTTGTATTAAAAAATGTGTACAAGTTAACCTTATGATCTGCTTTTCACATTTGCAATTTTTCTACAGCCAGCTAGCTGTAACTTAAATCACTGAGACAAAATAGGAAACAAATTTTGTACAGTGCCTCTTGTTTTCAACATCTCCAAATCTCATAACATTTCACAATAATTTAACCTTAAATGTCTCAATGATGGGAATTTCCACTGTAAAGCTAAGATTTTCAGAGGCTTTGAAGAAAAACAAGTATGGTATCTGCTACTCACATGATTTGGAAACTCAAATACTAAATATGGAAACTGAAATACTAATCTCTGACAATTTAAGAACAAACAAAACTAACCATCACCATGAGACACTTGCACCTAACCTTATGTGCATTGGTCATATTACAACTTGGAAGTAGCAAATCGTACTTACTTTAAGCAGGTGTTCTGTTGCTTCATTGTACTTCTGATGAAGCAGATTCTGCAGTTCCAGAATAGATTTCTGGTACTGCACAGTTTCTTCTTCTGTTATCTCATCTGGTGGTGTGTCCGATAAAAGAAACTGCAACTTCTCAATTAACTAGAAGACATTATACACGAGAAAAGTAACTCTGTTTTGACACCACCCTTAATACACTGTGGGTTCTGCCTTAAAATATGAACTCATCTCAGCCACAGCAATAATCTCTTTCTAATATATCTCCAGAAATCGTGCTAAGCCAGCATTATCAGATAGACAATCAACCATGCAAAAGTGCTGGAAATTCCAGGGTCAAGTCTGCCTTCCTTCATTCCTCTAGTCCAATTCCTTCATTCCTTGGCCTGTGGGCTGTAAAATCTTAGCTTATGAAACAGATCATTTATTAAACCAGTTGGTCATATAAAAAAATTTTTGTTCAAATATTAGTTTTAATGAAAAGCTTACAGCTTTATTTTGGAATTATATTCCATGGTAATAATCTCAACTATGAAATCTTTAAAAAAAAATAATGGGAAGACATACAGCAATTACACTTCTCAGAACAATTCTTAGAGTGAAGGTTGGAACTCTGTCATTACATTATTGTCTTTCACTACATGCTAAGACCTTAACATCTGAAAGCTTATACAGAACTAAAAAATTCCTAGCTGGCCAAAGCGACCTGCAGGACTGAGATGAAGGGAGGATCAGATTCCATTTTACGCCTCCCTTCAGACTTGCCAGACTCTTCTTCCTCTTAGCCTGTGTAATTACAGTGCCAATGCTCATTAAAGGTGTGGCAAAGCAGCAGCGGGTTTGTAACTACTACTGTCTTTCTTGTGTAGCACCTTTAACACGGTCTGCCTCCATAGTGACGTGGTCTCTGTCAGCTCTGAACTGCTGATCTACATGGCCTCACAGTTGGAAAAGGCAGGATGCGGAAGGTGAAAATTACAGCACCCGGCAAGCATTGCAAGAGAGCAAATCTAATACAATGAAATCTGTATTACACATGCGACTTTCATCCCCAATTTCTGGAAAACCCCATTTAATTTTCTCAAAAACACTATAAAGTTAGCATAAATTAAAATAAAATCCTAAATTTACAGAGCAGCCACAAACTGCTTGAAATTGCTTCACAAGCCATCAGTGGTTGGTGGATTGCATTTTGGGAACTGCTGCTCTTACATGACACCTTACTGGCTGTAACTGTTAAAAGATAAGGCTGCTGAAGCACGTATATATGGCTAAGCATACAAGTTCTGGCTCAAAACTGTTTAAAATGTACATAGCAGGGAAGATAGATGTTAGAATACCAGAGCTCAGTACAGAAACATTACACACAAATTCCTTAAATGGACTGAATATTTAAAGTCAACAGTCATCTTTGTTAGAGTTAACAATAAATTCATTTTTTAAAAATGTAAAAACTGAAGAAAAACTTCTGGGTTTTGAAGATTATAGCCAATCTCAGTCATCTGGCTTAAAAAAAAAACAAAAAAACGCGGGGGGAGGGGTTATTAAGGATATGTTCCAGTAAGCTTAAACTGAAAAAAATAGCTTTTTAATTTTATTTTATTTATTTAAATTTTTAAATTTTAAAATTAAACTTACATTTAGCACCTGTTCCCCCTTCTCCATCACAAGCTGAATGTCCTCATTTTGATCTTCACACCACAAACTCATGAAAGTATTTATTTCCTGCAGTACAGTTGGGTCAGGACTTCCATCACAACTGAGGTAATGCTCCCACTACAGAAAATGTTCAAATAAAAGTAGATACAGTCATGTAGTACAAATGACTATCATTATTATAAGAAAAAGGAGGATTCTGAAGGACAAGTATATTATAGTGATATATTCACACCTGCATCGAAATGGGACGGTAACACCATCTGGCTTATCACTATGACAGAAAAAAAAAATTGTTTACTTTTATAGTAATGTGTTAAGATCCTTCTGCCCACCTAACATTTTCTGTTTATACTTTACTGATTTATCAGTGGTTTCTGTTGTGCTCGGTAGAGCTTGCA
>VZTO01004937.1:16471-26701 GCA_013400615.1 Syrrhaptes paradoxus
AAAAAAAAACGCGGGGGGAGGGGTTATTAAGGATATGTTCCAGTAAGCTTAAACTGAAAAAAATAGCTTTTTAATTTTATTTTATTTATTTAAATTTTTAAATTTTAAAATTAAACTTACATTTAGCACCTGTTCCCCCTTCTCCATCACAAGCTGAATGTCCTCATTTTGATCTTCACACCACAAACTCATGAAAGTATTTATTTCCTGCAGTACAGTTGGGTCAGGACTTCCATCACAACTGAGGTAATGCTCCCACTACAGAAAATGTTCAAATAAAAGTAGATACAGTCATGTAGTACAAATGACTATCATTATTATAAGAAAAAGGAGGATTCTGAAGGACAAGTATATTATAGTGATATATTCACACCTGCATCGAAATGGGACGGTAACACCATCTGGCTTATCACTATGACAGAAAAAAAAAATTGTTTACTTTTATAGTAATGTGTTAAGATCCTTCTGCCCACCTAACATTTTCTGTTTATACTTTACTGATTTATCAGTGGTTTCTGTTGTGCTCGGTAGAGCTTGCACGTGTACAAAAAGCAACTAATTCAGTACTTGCCAAAAAACAAGGGGCTGAAAGAATAAATGACTGAGAACATAAATGAAGAACCAGTGCAGGTAGAAGAGGCAGATGGTTCTCAAACCAGATACTGCCAACAAAACTGAAAATTCCCACACTGGCAATAAAGTTGCTTAAGAGCCTTCTACTCCAACATGTTCATTCCTTCTTTCTCTGCCTCTGACGGAGATTTCCTCCTTACCAGAACCAATTCAGCTGTTACGGAAACCTCTAGTGAGAATGTGAAGTCCTAGAATTTTTTTTTATTATTTTATTTTCAAATCAATTATTGGTCATTATTCTTACAGGTGGGGGAAGAAAAAAAACAAACCAGCAACAGGCTAAACAGACTTAACTCTACCCAAGCCTAACATAGGCTCATGGGATCAATTTATCATCTATAATTTTTTTCATCCATACAGTAAGATATTAAGGATACATTGCCTTCCTGTTTACTGTTAAGATTAATAACACAACATCACTGAAAATCGTATTACAATGTAAAATGGACCTTTTAAAGCAAAAGCACTTGTATAATTGCATTCCCAACCACCTCCATAACCATTTCCACTGACTTCAAAAAAAGCAATAATGGGTGAGTGCTCAGTGCACTGGAAACTCCTGTATAAATGACTGATCAGTTTTCTGTAACTAAAACATCTGTTTTCTTTTTTTACATCTTTGCACTTAAAAGAGAGCTTTAGTTTCATCATCAGGAAAACACATCCTTAAAAATAACGGCATTTGTTCTTTGAAAAAAAGGATAAATGTTATTATAATTTGTAAATGTACATGCTAATCTGAACTGAAATTGTTCATAAACAGACATGGAAACTCTGCATTTGGTATTATATACTTCCTTTGCCCTAAATATTTGTTGCAGTAGAACACAAACTCTGGTATTGCCCATAATCTACCAGTATTTTATTTGAAGATTTATCATTAAAATAACAGTTCCATTTTGCCATTACTTTTCAAAATAAAAAAAAATTATGTTTCTCCTTCCAAGAAATACTCTCCAGAAACATCCATAAACAACTGTCCCCTTTCAAAATGACTGACATATTCTCTTGTTCACAAGGATAATAAAGTCTGAGCTTGTCATCAACTGAAAAAGGTAATAAAAATCATCCAACGGTGTCAAGATGTAACTGTGAAGTTATCAAGCTGTACCTTTGTGGCAAGGAAGGCTAAGGGCACACCAGGCTACACCAGGACAAGTGTAACCAGCCAGCCTAAGACTGTCCCTCTGCAGGGCTCCTGAGGCCACACCTGCAGTGCTGCATCCAGTGTTGGGTCCCTCAGGACAACAGCAAGAGTGGTAAATTGGAGAGTCCATGGAAGGGACATTAAGATGGTCAGGGTACCGGACGAAATTACACATGAGGAAAGGCTGAACTTTGTTAGTCTGGAGAGGACTAACAAAGCTGAGGGAGAAGTCTACCACTACCTAGAGAGGGATTTTAGAGAAGACAGAGGCAAACTTTTCTCAGAGGCACATAGGGATGATGAGTCATGACAAAGAGGCAAAGAGCACAAGCTGTAACAAGGGAAACATCACTTGGATTTAAAGAAATATTACAAGAGTGGTAAAGCAACTAGGTTGCCCAGAGATACTGTGGTATCCCCATCCTTAGAAATTTTCAAAACCCAGCTGAGCACCTCCATCTAACTTTAGAGTTTGTCTTGATTTATGCAGAAGGTTGAAGTATATGAGTTTCAGAAGTCCCTTCTAACATTATTTATCCTATGAGTCTAAATATTTTCCACACAGGGTTTATAAAGGATTAAGTGATATACAGGGAAAAGAAAAAAGTCTTGTGTCTACAAGTCTATTTAACCTTACTTGGAACCAAACTGAACAAATATTATCAGACAGTTACTGAATGATGTTTGATGGATTTACAAGCATGAAATGTTCTACTAGTATATTTCCATACCTTATTATTTAAAATTTAACTTTACAGGTATATAGCACTATTGGGTGATAATTCAACCTCCATGTATGTCACGCTAAACTGCAGACACTAACTCTTAGCTGCATTTTGATGTATTTCAAGTCTTGATATCTAACCCAGATTTGCACTGCGTCCTTCAAAGTTTTGGCCAACCTCTCTCTGAATGATGACCTGTGATATCCAGGAACCACTGGAAAAATGTCATTAATTGTCTCAAATTCTACAAAAATATTTTTAAACCCTAGTAGAGATTTTTTTTTGTAGAATGTTTAAAAATAGAATGAATAAAACAAAGAGAAAAGGAAGGACAAATACCAGAACATCTGAAACAACAATTCCTCTTGACTGCTGAGGTAAGACGTGGGGACTTAATACTTTAACCAGCCAGACAGGCTTCTCTTTGCTTGTGTTTCTTTTCTGTGTACACCGAAGTATAGAAGATAGACAATGGCCAGTTACTACCTCGAGATGGAACTTGAAATGCAGTCATGGCACACACCTAAGTTCAAGAAATAGAAGCATTCCCAGATCCTGTAATGGAGACATTGCCTAAAGTCTCTTTGTTGTTGAACTTCTACAACACTAGGCAGATTTTGGATAGAAAGCTTACCTTTGCATGTGCTCTATAATCTGTTTTCCACTGCTTTGCAGACAAAAACTTCTGTTCCAGGTAATGAAGTTCTGCTAGTTCAGATTTCCTTCGTTCTTGATCCTGTTTACATATGTATGTGTATGTAAAACATAGGAGTTAAATATTTTGTTTACTATTTACTATTATTTTATATCAAAGAAAACAATTTAGGATATTTGAATGAGTTATCACTTAAACAAATCCAAACAGTGATAACTTGCTTTTTAATGAAGCATTTAATTGAGAAGACTGCAGCAGTTCGCAATATGTTATTGTCATCACATTAGTTGCTGAGCCATATGATAAACATAATATGACATATGATTGTTAACCTCTCACTTGAACAGTTTCCATATCATCATCCTGGAATTATCTCTAATGAGAGCTGATGAAAAATGTAAGCATATGTTGGAAAAATGTGTGCAAGATGATTTGATGATTTTTTTTTCCTTATTATTTCTATTCTTTTAAATTTATCTTCTTTCTAGGGGGAAAAAATATTCTGTAAAGGATAAGAGGCACAGGAAAGACTGCCTTTTTTTCTGGGGGGAAAAATAAATTGTGGTAAATCTCCTCTTTTATTTATTTAAACACAAAAATATTCGTATATTACCGATTACTTTTTGTTCTGAATTCCAGTCTCCTTAGAAAAATAAACATACATATTCAAATACACATACATACACACACAAATCAATGCATCTGTCTTAATATGTAACCACTTCTACAATTTATACCAAAATTTTCTTGCCACAACTGTACCAAATGTAATTACAAGGAAGACAAAAAATACATCCAATTAAAAGTATAGTAGAAATGGAAAAAAAAGAAGTATTTATTCAAACTGGACATAAGGAAATTCTTTTATTCTCACACTAAATGAATAATGTTTTACAGACCTTGTCACAAATTTAGAAATAGGACTAGAATTTTTCAGTGATTACTGAATATAAACTAACTTTTGCTGCAAGCTTTTCCAACTGCTCTTGCTCAATTCTCTCATTTTCAAGTCTTGCTGCTTCTTCTTGTTGAGCTTGTAGTCGGGCTTCCTCTGAAGATTGTGAAATATATCAAAAGCATAATTATATTTTGCTACTAAAAGCAGACAAATTATTTTGTTATTAGCTGTAATGACAACACAACCATAGTAATGAGCAACACAAAGGTGTATCTTACATTGTGCAGAAATCTTCTAAATTAGCCAATTTACTTTGACTCGTAGTACTAAAACACACCATCTATGGTGCTACCCCTCTCAGCCTGTGACAAGTGGAGACAACGATTAGCAAGCCCTCTTTTCCCCTCAGAAACAGCAGCAGGAGTGCCCCCTCCCTTTATCTACAGCTTGAACAGGCCCAGGTTCTTAATCCAATGTCTATGGTAAAACCGTCCAAGTGGTTCAGTCCCAAGAGTCTTCTCCTTTCCTACAACCCTTGGTGGGCACCTCAATCTGATAGTTACTTCTTCATGGATATCCTCTTCAAGACCAGTTACTCCCGGTCACAGTTTTAACTCTTCTTTGCTGCCACGGGGACTAGAAAATCAGAGAGGATGTAAAAACTAAAATTGTTTTCAATCTCTAAGCCTTCCACTTAAGCTAGCACAGCCTGTGCATCAATCCAGATGTTCCCAAACAGTGGCTTGAATGTCACTGCCTACATGCAAATCACTTCAAACACATCTGCACTGCAGAAGCAAGAGCAACGGCAGGTCCCAAATCTCCCTTTACCCTACCCACAGAGGTTACTAGTGATTAGTAGTAATTTACTATTACTAGCAGTCATAGCATGCGCAAACCCCCACCAGGATGGACTAATGGCAGAAAGGGAAGTAGAAGAGAGGGATCTGATGTTCAGACAGGGGCATTGAGTTGTGATATTAACCTGCAAACACAGATGCATTCAGATGGGGTTGACAGGCCAAGTCATGCAACTGGAATTTCATTTTAGGAGAGACAGTGATATACAACAGCAAGATCGTGAAGAAGATCTAGAGAAAAGAGTATGGCTCTAACAGGAAAGAGAGATGTGGGAGATGGAAACAAGCAACACACAAGAAAAGAAGGCTGAATCACCTGTGTTTGTGAAACAGAGATAGATATTGGTGCACATATGGTTTGGGAGATTACTTTCTGTCCACTTATTTAAAATAAGCGATTTGTACCATCACATTCCCTGTAAATGAAGTGCACAGTACCTTCCTCTTTCAGCCTCCTTTCTTCTTCTTCTTTCTGTAATCTCAGTTGTTCAGCTTTGTTAACTTTCTTTTTGCCACCGGACTTAATGTTTGCAATAAATTAAAAGAAAAGAAATGTCAATATTACTTTAATGAGTTTTGGGAGGTACACTCTCTACCCTCTGTAGCTTTGCCCTTCTCATCTGATCCCTGAATTAAGATTTTAGACTCCCTACACAGCCAATGAAGCTTCCAGAATGGCAATCCACATCCTGGACTCAATTTTCTTCTCATTTTCACGATGCAATATATGCTTTTACAATTAATATATTAAGAATAATATATTATTATAATATATATTATAGCATATAATATGTTATACACTTTTGAACCTGGCCACAGTAATAGAATATTAAAGTCTCTTGTTTTCATGTAGAAATTGAGTAAAAGGTAGATCTGGTAAGAAAGTAGATGTTACAACTTCAAACTTTTAAGAAACACTGGGGAAAGTATTTCAGGACATAAGCAAGTCTGCTGTTTAGAAGCATCTAATTCACAAGACAGCTAACAAAGATTTCTCTTTTCTGTCATAAAGTCCTAACTGAAGCTCAAGACAGTTAACCATTCAACCTCTAGGATAATCCTAGAATAACTATATTTTAAATTTGGGTTTCTCAGAAATTATCTTCCTTATCAATTCTTTGCAGTCTATTAAAGAAACAAAAGACAAGGTAAGTAATACGCCAGATCTCCTGTCATGTAACAGACTAACCAGAATAGAACACTTATTTTTGTCCTGCAATTCATAGCTTCCTCACTGATGATACACACAAAAATTTGGTATTGGAGCCATACACACGAGGCCACGTTGCCTTCAAAAGTCTTGAACAGCTAGGATGTGAAAAGTATAATTCTCTTCGGATTTGAAGACGTTTGCTAATAGCCCCTCACTTTTTACCTCACCAGCAAAAAGAAAGATTCTTCGATGGGTTTTTATCTTTTATTATCATTTTGTCTGGTTTTTGTGTTGACACAGTCTTGGGATGTTTAATCAAATGTGTAGCATCAGCACTGTCACTAGGAAACACCACTTAAAATAAAGACACACAAGAGGAAAACACTGATCTCCTGTTAATGCAGGAGCAAAAGCAGCCTGAGTTTGCAATCCTCACCAAGTGCCTTAAATTATCTTTATTGGGTTTTACTCAATGTTTACACAGGTAACACTGCCCTTGCATTGTGTGCCAATAAACTTGCAGTCAACAGGCCTTGACTCTGTCTGGGGTTGATGGAATCATACCAGGGAGGAGTGCTGTTCCTGAAGGCAGATGCTGCAAAGACAAGCAGACAACCTTCCACTAGACCAGGTTGCTCAAAGCCTCATCCAGCCTGGCCTTGAACACCTCCAGGGATGGGGCATCCACAGCTTCTCTGGGCAACCTGTTCCAGTGTCTCACCACCCTCACAGTAAAAAACTTCTTCCTCATATCTAATCTACATCTACCCTCTTTCAGCTTCAAACTGTTATCCCTCGTCCTGTCACTACACTCCCTGACAAGGAGTGTCTCCCCACCTCTCTTGTAGCCCCCTTTCAGTACTGGAAGGCTGCTAGAAGGTTCCTCTGGAGCCTTCTCTTCTCCAGGCTGAACAGCCCTAGTTGTTCAGTGGAAGATGGGCCAGCAAGTAAATCAAAATAAGGTTACAGAGCTTGTAAAAACAAGGAGGCCAATTTTGTACTGAACTGCTAAATGAATTCACAGCCAGTGTTATTGTTTATGAGTAGGACAGGTAAGGCTACTTTTTTTTTAGTATACATGAGAAAATAAACCATGCTATTCTGCATGGGCTCCAGCATATGGAGAAAACAAATGAGTGACAGCAGTCTAAACTCAGGCTGAAAGCAAAGGTATGGATGACAAAAGACACGATGTCAAGGAAAACAAGTAACTTGCATTTGGTGGTGTATCTATGCTCTGGCTGAACAACGGTATTCTGCCACCGACACACACAAACAAAAGAGAATTACATTATATGTTCATTCTTTTTAAAACAGAAAAGACGGCATGTAAATGGGTTCAGAGGGAGAGGCAATGTGAAAAAAGAAGGAGACACATCCGCTACCTAGGCATCTAACCTGGGTATTGTGTATCAGAGAGCTGAATCCCAACTCCCCACATGGTTGCTAGTGAGAGACAACTGTTTACAAGGATTCAGTCAAGTGAGGTAAAATTACTAAACCAGTATGAGTTTCATTCACTGCGTCAGCAAGAGAATACAATTGGATGGTATCACAATGTAAATAAACACTAATGATCAAAGGCATCTGTTAGGAACACAGTTCTCCCCTTCTGCAGAGAAATGGGTACAGAATGGCATCACATCAGCACAGCAGCATAGTGCTCATCTTGCAGAGGTGCAAATAAGGCAATAAAGATGTCCAAGAAAGCTGACAGAGAGAGACAATGAAAGAGGACTTAAGTCCCACCCACTCCACCTGAATATTCCTAATAACTTGGTAAATACTGTTACAAGTAATCCCATTGACCATCACCAAAAATTGGGTTACAAATAATGTTATTTCACATTTTGATTCTGACTAGTATATATTCTGATATAAATAACTACTTGGAAAGCTATTCACTTTATACTACTTTGCATGGCAATAAAAACATACATAAATGTAACTTCAAATACAAAGGTTATCATGAAGCTTGAACAAAAACAACGATGAAAATTTAGTGCCAGCAACAAATGTATACCCACCAGAGTTAGCACGAACCTTGTCATATTTGTCACCAAAGCATTTATTTGCAAAATTCTCCCAAAACACAGTCAGTAAAAAACACAATTCTACCCATTAAGATTTCAGGGAAGAATCAATTCCTTCCAGTTAAACACTTTATATATATATATATATATGCACCTTTGATTACTTTTCTTCCAGTGAAAATGGAAAATCTGCTTGTTTCAATTACTTATAATCACTTTTTAGTCAACTTCTCTTCACATGCTTAGGACTTAACATAGTAATGACATAATTGAGATGCACAGTTCTCCAATAAATACATTGAAATGTGTTCTTTTGGGGGGGAAGGGTGGATAATTTCATTATCACTGAATTACGAATAATCCATGAGCATGAATTTATGCAACCCAGTTTCCCATGGACTTCTGTCCGTTGCCCCCCTGCCCATCATGTTCTGTGTCCAGCCTGCAGCTCAAAGCCAGGACACTGGCTCTCTGCCCTGAGATCTGCTGCCAAGCAAAACACACAGTGGCTGCGTCCGCCACCTTCTCTCTGGTAGTTCTGCAGGAACACAACACAGCCTCCCTGCAAAAGGCCCATAAGCTTAGTGTCCTGCCTGCTGCTCTTTCAAATTTGATTGAGCCTGACCAACAGGCACAGAAGAAATACAGACTGAAAAACAAAAAAACCCACATTTTTCTTTTTAAAAAGCACGTTTGCATACAATTGTGGTGTCAGAGCACCTTTATCATGACAGAACTTCTTAAAAATAATGTTTTGTAGAGATTAAGTCAAGAACTAACCGGTGCTTACTTTAATTTCAGTATGAAGTGCTTTGTAATTTTACTCACGTAATTTCCAAAACAGCAGAATTGTGCTGGCACTATCTAAGTGAATATTGGAAGGGTCAAAATGCTGTATGTGAACTAGAGTATATTTCTGCCTTTCTACCTACCTTTTTCTTCTTTTTTGGACCCTAGAAGACCAGAGGGGAAAAAAAAGAAAGAAAGTGAGCATCAGAGAACAGGGTATCAAGTACAGAGGAATACTTACAAAATACAACTATTCTGTAAAATTATAAGAGATTAACCATTGAAAAATTATAATGACAATAATGTCAATGTTGCAGAAAATTAGCCACTAACACATCACTCCAGACCATGCTAATTTATCAGGCTAGATTACACGTATGGCTATAGAAGTACATCTACTTATTCCCATTGTTAAAAAAAAAAAAAAGGAACAAAAAATATGTAATTTAGTCTGAGATAGAATTTAGTCAAAAAAATGTTTTCTGAACTGATCAACTGACACTGTGTGCTACCCCTAATAACACTAAATTACATCATGTGATGACCTAGAAGAATGCAGGAACACCGCTGAGTTTTTTCTTATTCATGGGGAAACTGCACATGAAGTGAAAAAATGTAATTAGGAGATTTCTCCAAATGGCTACAGGAAACAAGAACAGGTTCTGGAAAGCCAAACATCTAACAGTTAACAATCCCTTATTTGATTTATCAAACAATTACCTTTTCTTTTGCAATGAAGTGCAACATCTAAATATTGTGAATTTATACAATTTCAGTGTGATTAATTACCCACAAGAGCATACTCCCTGTGGGGTGGAGAAAGGGGAAGAAGGAGAAGGCAGGCTGTGCAAGGGAAAGCTGAGAAGTTTGTTACAGCACAGCGATTCTGCCAGCAAAATTTTAGTCACCCCCAAGCTGGGTTTCTCACTAAGCAGCCATAGTAACAAACCGCAGCACAATAAATGAGATCGGGGAATTGCAGAAAAGCCAACATGCGCTTCAGGTGATTTTTCTTCCAAAACCTTATATATTTTTTCCATGTACTAGTACTTCAGCATGTGCAATACTCCAGCCCAGCCCCCATGTCCCTCACCACAGAGTCACAGAATGTTAGGGATTGGAAGGGACCTCAAAAGATCATCTAGTCCAATCCCCCTGCCGGAGCAGAAACACCTAGATCAGATCACACTGGAACACATCCAGGCGGGCTTTGAATGTCTCCAGAGAAGGAGACTCCACCACCTCTCTGGGCAGCCTGTTCCAGTGCTCTGTCACCCTCACTGTAAAGAAATTTTTTCTCATATTCAAGTGGAACCTCCCATGTTCCAGCTTGAACC
>VZTO01004937.1:27293-42855 GCA_013400615.1 Syrrhaptes paradoxus
CACTTCCTCAGTTTAGCCGCGAGGATACTGTGGGAGACGGTGTCAAATGCTTCTCTGAAATCGAGATAGACCACATCTACTGCTTTGCCATCATCTATCCACCTGGTAATGTCCTCATAAAAGGCTACCAGGTTGGTCAAGCATGACTTCCCCTTGGTGAAGCCATGTTGACTGCCCCTAGTGACCCTCTTATCCCTGATATACCTAGAGACAGCATAACCACCTAACCAGAGTCCCAAGGCTGGGACCGTCACCGTTGTTCTCGCTTTCCTTCTTTACCTGAAGGAGCTCAAAGCCCTGCGGCCACACCGGCACTAGCAATCGCGCAGGCCCACGGCTCGGGCACAGCGACTGGGGACAGCTGCAGCCCCTTGGCTGTCCCTGGCACCGCGGGCAGCTCGACCACCCGAGCCGGGCAGCAGCCATGGAACAAACCGCCATAACGGGGCGACACCCCCAACACCTCGCTCCGGCCGCCGCCGGCGCCCCCGGCCCGCTCTCACCATAGCGCCTCCGCGTTGCCTAGGCGACCAGCCCCTCCTACCAGCGTCCTTCCTACCAGCGCCCCGCCCCGCCCCTAGGCGCAGCCGTGCTGCCGCCGCCCCCGGCCGGCCGGAGGGGAGAAGGGCGGTGCCTGCCGTTACGGCTTTGCCGTAAAGCGGCGCCAGCGGGGTTTGCGGCACGGTGTGGAGCTGGTGAGCTGCTGACCTTCCCCTTCTCCTCCTACCCCGCGGGCCCTGGCGGGGGGGACCGGGCCGGGGGGTGCCGGGGTCGTGTGTGTGTGAGGGCGGCGAGGAGGCACAGAACAGGGCGACAGGCACCGGCCCGCCGTGAGCAAAGCAGGGAGGGGCGGCCCGGAGGGCTGTGCGAGGCCAGCCGGGTGCGGCCCCTGCAGGAGCTGGGTTTGGTTCCAGGTGCTTTTACTTAGGAAAATAAAAATCGTTGTGCTCCGTCTCTGACGCAGTATATTTTTCAACATTACGTTTTGCCCGTATGCATTGGCCTCAGTTCGTAATGCACTTGAACGATTTTAAAAAAGCAAAGTTTATGAACGCCAAAGTTGCAGGAATTCCTGAAGTTTTATTTTTATATATCTGTATTTACTGCTGGGTGTCTGTACGCACACACGTATACAGATGTGTTCCCTTAGCAGAGCACAGCTAAAGCAGCTGCCAGGCCGAGAACGGGCAGCGCGCACGGAAGCGGCGGGTGAAGAGCCCGAAGTTGAACCGGTGTTAATGCAGCAGAAAGGTTCTGGGGGCTTCTTGTTGCGTGTTTGAGATGAGGACAGATGGAAGGGGGGAAACTAGACAGAATAAAAAAAAAAAAAAGTCAAAAGCAGAAGAGGCAGAAATGGAATGAGAAAATAACAGAGGGCAAACAGGGCTCAGGAAGGTGAAGGAGTCTGGCTGGAAACGGTGCAGTTCCTCTGGAGGATGAGGCTGGGATTTGCTGACTCCCCTGGAGAGCTAATGTCAAACTGATTGTTCTTCAGG
The DNA here is from genome assembly GCA_013400615.1 of Syrrhaptes paradoxus. Classification (NCBI taxonomy): domain Eukaryota; kingdom Metazoa; phylum Chordata; class Aves; order Pterocliformes; family Pteroclidae; genus Syrrhaptes; species Syrrhaptes paradoxus. Next base: position 28,790 of record VZTO01004937.1, read on the forward strand.
TAAAAACAAAATAAATCAGACGGCAATAAAGAGTTGACTGAAATGTGAGAATGGCCCGTTCTTTAAGAGGTGAAGTGTTGAATCTATACAAAAATGTAAGTGCCTTAAATGCCACAAGCACTTTCCTTAACTAGAAAAAACCCTTTCACTGTGCACTCCATCTATTAAAAAAAAAATCTTTTTGTTTTCAAGCTGCTGTACCTTGGAAGGGAGTATCCCAAAGGAGCAGACTACTTTAGAAGCCGTTTGAAAGCAGCTTTTCTAAAAAATAAAGATGTGAAAGATCCTGAAAAAATTAAGCAACTAATTGCAAGAGGAGAATTTGTTATAAAAGAGTTGGAGGCTTTGTACTTTCTCAGAAAATACAGAGCTCTGAAACAGCGCTACTACAGTGATGACAACAAATAACTGGTATTAATCACTTTGCATGCAATGATACAAATTCATGAAAATAAACAATAAAAGAGCTGTAACCTCAGAAGAAATGAAACGTAAATCCTTCCAACTTATCTAAAGTAGAAATTAGGACTTTGCTTCCCCTTAGTCCCTTAAACGATTGTATTTTTGTATTATGTGGGTAATAGGTTTTTTGTAACTACTTTTGACTTCCTTGAACCAAAACTTCACGTGTGAAACAATTTTGCAGGAAACAGTGGTAATGTAATTCTGTTCTGTTTCACTTTGATGGAGATGTTGAACAGATAGCGCTTCTTACCCATAGCTGTGTTTTTGAATGCCGATTCAAGGCGCTATGCTTCTCTGTTACTTGGAAGATTCATCTGTTTTTGAAAGCCTTCCACATTTTACATTAGAATATGTGTCAGTTAAACCTATTCTGAACAGATACCTCTACATCCAAAAATTAACCTACCCTTCTCAGTAACCGATAAAAGATTATCCAGACATGGTAACACAGGGCCAAAGTGTAAGCTACAGAACAGTAGCTTTTTCACGCTTTTTTTACCCCCATAGGACACAATCAGTATTAAAGAATGTATTTCGTATTTTCTGTAAGTTTATGGAAGGCATTTGATAGAAGAAAACAAATGTGCACCTGGGCATGAGAATATTCAGAGTATTTCACACATGTAGACTGATTCACATCAAGTCTGCTGTTAGACTGATGGAAACAAGGTCTCTGGGGTACAACTGAAGATGGCAGAGGCCAAGGAGCACGCACCAGTGAACAAGAGGCACAGCCTCACCTGAAGTGAGGCTCTGCTCATTGCAAAGCGCAGAATGCAAAAAGCAGCACCAGAGGAGATGGATCAGTACAAGAAAGCATTTTGTCAAAGTGTGGCAGCCCCTCTCAAAGGAAGGGAATGCCAGTGGGCAACGACAGCAGCTTTGTCACAGGCAATGAGAAGTACAAGAAATAACCTGAGAACAACTGCCAAACACATGCAATTCACAGGGTGCTCTGTTACAGAGATGAGGCACTGCCACTCTTGAAGAGAAAACGGAAACTGGGACAGAAACTCACAATAACTATTTTTTATTACATTACAATAAATAGGAGCAGTACAGTTTGACAAAAAAATGACAAATTCCAGATCACCTCACAGCACATACTCCTAAAAACATTAAAAATTTTAAAACAAACTGGTTTTGTTTTTTTTTTTTTTCCTTTTTTAATTTTATGTCTGGTATGACCAACATTCCTAGTTCACGCAACCAAATGATGGAAAAACTGGATCACACTGCATATGTTCCACATCAAATAAAGCACAATGTACAAAATGTGCATGTTTCAGTTTACACTATACAAAAATAGTTAAAATACATTCCAGGTAAACATATTACATTAAGAAGTCATTCTAGTAAGAAGTTGGCACTCAAGAGGAAAAAGCAGAAGTATTTCCAACATGAAAACACAAGACAGTGGAATAAAGAAATGTTAGGAAAGATTTACCATCTATGTAGCTTTATGTAAACTTGAGACAAAATGATTTGTTTACAGTTTGATGGTCTTTGAAGGTAATAATTGTATTGCTTCATAGAACAGACAAGAGCAGAAGATTGTGTGTCAGTATTTACCCATTACAGAGATCCTACTATTGTAACTATACAGTGAAAAAAAATTTTTTTTAAGTTAGCAAAAATTTTAGGGCAATGAGACTGGTCAAAATAATTATATTTTTCAGTTTTGAGAAAACCACTGATAAAGTTGTTTAGCAGAGTTACATAAAGCTACTGTAAGAAGGTGTTACTCCCTGACACATGGCAATTTAATGTACTAACGTAGTAAGTGATTCACATGTTCATTGAGTAGTTGCTATCAGAACAGATAGCATCCAGGTATGTTTTTTTGAAAGCATTGCAAATAGGGAAAGACAGAATAATTATGAGATCAACTTGTGCAAGCTGCAATCCAACATGCTTCACCAAATCTCAACAAGTATTAAGACAAAACTGCACAACAGTGGCAAGGATGTATATGTAAAAAAAAAAAAGTATTTAAGGGCTAATTAAATAGATTTTGTAATAATTTAATCAGATTGGTAGCTACAGATCACATTTACTGGAAAAACCCTATTTTATATATAGCTTTATGTTAAAGCTATATAAATCCACATTTGATGATTAAGACATTTCAGCTAAAATTTCCCCTAACAGCTTTTAGTTAACATAAGAATTTTAGACCAGCCCTAACTTTACATGCAGTGTGACTCAGTTACCAAAAATCTTAAAGTTATCTTAAGATTACTTCCATTTGCGCAAGGCATACTATCCACTTCTGCTAAGTTCTTCATATATAATCAAGAGTGTCCAAAATGTGCAAATAACTGTCTCCAAAATGTTTTAACTTTGGAGGCTGTAAAATGTTTTGCAACATTAAGAATCTCTTCTTATTCCTTATTGGTCCTCTTGATATAATATTAGGTTCTCCTATTACTGTTTGTCAGAGTATTTCATAATCTAAAGTATACTTCACATCGAAGCTGAGAGGAGGGGAGAGGTCTGGGTTTTGGTGGAGGTAAGGGAATGGGGGGCACTGGCAGGGAAAGGCCTTCTTTCTCTCAGACACATTGAAATTAAAGAACGTGTGGCAATCAAGACAGTATACATCCCCCACCGGCTTTGCAGCTCTCCACCTATGAGAGTCACTGTGGGTTTTATTTTTTTTTTTAGAAGCAAAATAATACTTCTCTCATGCAGTTGCACCTTTGACATCATATAAATGGTTCAAGTTACACAGTTACATGAAAATTGTACTGTGTAACATTTCCACATAATTGTTTAGGTATAACTTAGGTTAGGGCAATGCTGCTATTCCCTGTTCCAAACTTTCCAGCGTCCTGAACTATCCTACTTCAATGTCTTGCATTTTATTTTTTTGGGTACACCAGAGTCACATTTTCAAATTTTACTCTGCAGCTGAGTTAGGTACTATGAAAAAGTGTACCTTCAGGAACCCAGGCCCTAATGAAACAATCAAACACTGCAACATTTACAGTAAGACAACAGGATCTGGCAACACTGGAATTACTGGCTTTTACTTTATTGCAGGATAACTAGACTACTGCAGTACCAAAAAATGAAAGCTTCTGCAAAAAATTCTGCTTTAATTCAAATCAGAAAAAAAGGGGGAAACAAATAATCACAAGAGAACTTAATCACAGAGAAAGACAACATTAAAATTTTGGTCTAGCTTCAGGACAGTCTAGACACTGGAATGCCACTCATCAATCATTTAATCTGTGCAACAAAACTAGTACTTCACAAACATCACACAAACAACACTGACTCTGGAAACTGTGTTCTATGCTGACAATTTGTGCAAATTCCACACCATTTTTATGGCATAGTGGATTTCCAAATTATTTGTATGAAGCAGCTTAATTCAACTCATTCATTCACTCATTTGATTTTACTAGAATTTAAAATTCCTCCCCTATTTTGCACAAAATGAGCATCTGGAAATATTTAATGCCACTCTTGGGGGAAAAAAAGAATGGTTTTACTTCACTATATAATTTAGGATTCATTCTGATTTAATTCTTATGGTAAATTCTGGATCCATGTATGAATTAACCTAAGAATTTGAATCAACTTATCTGTTAAGGCTTTCTAGTACTTCGTAGAGACACTAAGGGTGAAATCCTGTACCTACTGAACAAAGCTGCTTAAAAGATTTGCCACTAGGGGTCAGGAGAGCTAGGATTTCACCTTGGTCTTCAGACACAAAAAGTTAGTGAAAGTCTTAAAGCAACGCATTAACAATAGCAAATCAACCTAATTAGAACTTTTACTTTTTCCATTGCCAGATGTGCATTATTGTCTTTTTTTAATTTTTCTTTTTTTTATAGAAAAAATAGAGTATTTAAGGAGTGACCGTGACAAATTGCAGTGAAAAATTTATTTGTGAAATTTTATCTTTACATTCATTAAAGTGATCTGAAATGCTACAAGACTAGATGCCTAGAAGCAAAAATCTACAGGAAGACTATAAAGGCTTCTGGTCTCTCTATATTGCAGTCAGTCTAAAATAAAAGAAAGGCTGAAATGAAAGTCTCTTTTGCTAACTAGTCCTTTTTCCCAACCAGATTTGAAAACAAAAAAAATAAAGGGTATGTTAGAATGTGTAAAGCATCATTTCATTGTTTGGTTTGCACACAGAACAGAAGTTCACAATCAGTAAGAAAAATAGAAAGTTAGCAACTGTGCATGCACCAAAGAGTCCTAAGACAGTTCTCAGGTTTTTGTGAGTGTGGTTTTTTTGTTTTTCCTTTTTTTTTTTTTTTTTTTCTTCACAGGCATTGCTAGTTCAAGAACCAACAGTCAAAGAATACTGGCACTTTAAGAGGAATGAAGTTTCCACTGTCATTTAAAACAAGCATTCAGGTAAAGCTAACAGGATCATGAAGCAGAAAGTAAAGTAATGCTAAAACAAATGCTAATAATTTAGTGTAATGTACAAAAATTACTTAAGTACTTCTTAAGAATAAGCATAAATTGTATTTACATAATTATACACTTTGTCTTTGTCTTCTTTTTCTTCTTTTTACCATCTTTGCTCATCTTCTCTTTGTGTTTTCTGATTTCTCGAACTAATGTGTAGAAGGCATCATCAACACCCTGAAAAGATAAATACATGCACACATTAAGATCACATGAACAGACTTACATGCCTGCTTAGGTGCAGCCTGTTTTCATCTGACCTGATCAGGCAAAGCGTGTTCAATCAGCAAGCAGTCTGTTTTGCTGCCTGCCAGGAGAGGTGACACTCTTTTCCTTTCTGAGGCTTTTATAATGTCCCATTGAGCAGGCTGTGGGTTGGAGGAATTGCCAGGGCAAGGGCCCTCACAGGCATTCCTGTTTCTTGGGAAGGGGTGTGCTGGGAAGAACATGTTCAGATGGAATGAGGGGAACTGCCGTTGTCTCCTGTCATAGGAGGAACATGTCTGACCGCACTTACTGTGTATGGGCAGAGGGACCTGCAGGAGAGCAGCTTTGGCAAACGGGCTGCCACTGCTTGAACAATTAATCCTGGCTACAGGGTGTTCCTCTCCTGAGTTCTGGGGAGCACTGAAACAACCTGAACGAACTGCTCTGATGCCAGCAACAGCTAGCACCTATGTGTCCTTTCTCAGCTGTTCCCCAAACTGGGCTAACAGCAGCCTGCAGGTGACTCTAGGGGTTGACAACTGATACCCCATAGTTCCAGTTCCATTATTAATGTGGTAAGGAAAATAATTCAGTATACTGCCCTCTTCTCCATCTCAAAAAGGGCACGCGTTGTCCCACCTCAAACTAGAAAAGTACAGGTACCACACATTTAGATTATGAGTATGTATATTATTACCACAGAATAAAATAGTGAATCATTAGTTAGCTTTGTTTATGCATTAGTAATCTACATGCAGCTTTAAAACATAAATACAAATCTTTGTAACAAGAATTCAATACCAAAGAGATATTTATGATTGATCTACATATTCAGGTCATTTCTCAGGCATGCTGATACAGTAATCACACCACTGTTTTATAAGTCTTTACATATGCAAATCAATCAAATCATCCCATGTTCCAGTGACAAATTATGATTTGATAAATCATTCTATTCAACTCACATAGTTAAAGACACATAGGACACATTATCTATGGTGCTGTATCACGTACAGTCAGTCATTTTAAAAATCCATGGCTCCAACAGTGAAAGTACAGACACAAAAGCTAACATTTCTTCACATTTGAGTAGTTTTTATTTTTTAGGGAGTAACTGTAGCTGACAAAAATTAACTCTGGTCTAAAGAGAAAAGCTTATCTAAAAGCCTGATATGAACCCTTATAAAGCACAATGTTACATGGTATACTTTGTAACAACCTGTTTATGTGGTATAGTTCATGTGATAGAGTTTATACTATTGCCTTTCAAGTTGCTACAAATTCCAAGCAAGTACCCATGTTCTCAGTCAGCCGTTACACTTAATAGTTTGAGTACTGACAGTTATAAAACCATGAAGATAAATGATCTTGGCTCTTCACTGCCTTATTCCTTACATTATCTTTTAGATAGATCAAAATAGTCATATAATGTTAATGTATCACAGCAGCCAACTGCACCACAACTGTGTTTAGAAATTTAGCCTTACAACTGGCAGGCAGCTTCATAGAATCGTAGAAGGGTTAGGGTTGGAAAGGACCTTAAAGATCATCTAATTTCAACCCCCCTGCCATGGGCAGGGACACCCTCCACTAGACCAGGTTGCTCAAAGCCTCATCCAGCCTGGCCTTGAACACCTCCAGGGATGGGGCATCCAACAACTCCTCTGGGCAACCTGTTCCAGTGTCTCACCACCCTCACAGTCAAAAATTTCTTCCTCATATCTAATCTACATCTACTCTCTTTCAGCTTCAAACCGTTACCCCTCTTCCTGTCACTCCACTCCCTGATAAAGAGTCCTTCCCCATCTCTCCTGTAGGCCCCCTTCAGGTACTGGAAGGCTGCTGTAAGGTCTCCCCAGAGCCTTCTCTTCTCCAGGCTGAACAACTCCAACTCTTTCAGCCTGTCCTCATAGGGAGGTGCTCCAGCCCTCTGACCATCTTCATGGCCCTCCTCTGAACTCACTCTAACAGGTCCATGTCCTTCTTATGTTGGGGGCTCCAGAGCTGGACACAGTACTCCAGGTGGGCTCTCACAAGAGTGGAGTAAAGGGGAAGAATCACCTCCTTCCTACCTCTTGTCAGCTAGTTTGCCTTCAAGCTGCCAATAAAAATTAGCAGTCCCTGTTTACTCCTGTATGCCTACTTCAGTAAAAGAACTGAAAGTGAACAAAAAGCCAAAAAAATCTTCCAATTCATTATTGTTTCAGTCAAACACCAAATGGTGATGAAACTTTAATATGGAAAGTCCAAACAATATTGAGGTCTTCAATAGCTTTACTTACAAAGCAATGCTCCCGGTATAAGCTAAATTTATTTAAAACCTTCACATTTAAGTTTATAAATGTTTAAAAATAACTGATGTTTGATCAAAGTCCTTTGCAGCCTGACCCCCAATACTAATAGCACACTTTTTCAAGGTCTTATAATATACAAAATACACTTGCAAATAACTTATTCTACGTTTTAAAATATTATTGATCAATATCAAATTGATGGAGCATGCCTAACATAAGAGTAGCCTTGGTTCTGGAAAAGATCACGTACCCCATGAATCTTCTGAGAATTAGAAATGCTTGGTATTATTTTACTGAAAGCTAGTGTATTTTCCTTATAACTTCAGCGTTAATACGCAAAGTGAACATTTAGCAATGTTCATGTAGGGAAATAATCTAGAAGTAGTGATGGCTCAAACTGTATCTACTGTAGTTCTCATCTCAGACAGCCAGCTGGAAGGAAAGCAGATCACAACAGAATAGTTTCATTCTCAGAACACAAGAATGGTATAAGAAAAACAGCTGCACAATATTCTTCGACAAGACTGTTCACATTTCCTTACAAAGCTACCTTCCAGTATTTCACACTTATCATTAATGTGTTAGAAAAATAATCATTATGAAGACAGTCATTGGCTTTCAACATTGTCTTCAAATGAGACACACTAAACAAAAAATGCAATTTACATCTTCAAATGAGCACCCCTCCCTCATTAAACTGGTTTTAAAATAAATCTAGAGAAAATAACTTGTACAAAGTAATATCTAGAAACAATCATGGGCCTTTGAACACATGAATTCACAATTAAGGCCAAAATGTTTATTCTACCTAGAAAGGTGATGATCTTTTAAATACAGCACATGTTACAAAATAATAGGAAACTGACTTAGCTTTCATCCTTGCATTTACATCTTTGTAGATCAAGCCTTTGGTATTATTAATTATGTATTTACTAGTTTGGTCCTGCCACAATTCCTCTTAAAATTTAGGTAATTAATATGATATGACATACAAAACAACGTTTAGAAAATTTGTGAATTAGAACTGGAGAACTCAAACTGAGGTATTTCACTTTTTGGTCTGTGGATTAAATTTTAAATATAAGTACCGGATACTCTGCTTACAGAAGGCCCCTAAAGGCATCAATACTGTAAGATCAAAGGCGATCAACCTTTCTAGTTACTCCTTTCAGTAAGAAGGGACTGCATGCAGCTGACCTTCCTCCCTCTAACAATACGGTTTTTGTATGCAAGCTTTGTGGAAAGTGTAAAATGTACTGAATGAGCTCTTTACATCCAGGCTCAGGATTAAAACCTCAAAATTCACTGTGCATGCTCAGAACTACATGTCACTGCATCAATAAAAGTGCGTTGATGGAGCTTGCTCCAGGCACCTAATTTTCCAAAGGGCAACTAGAAAATGCAAACCGAACAAAAAAATCAGAACAGTCCTCACAAAAATAGCCTGCTCCTGGCCACAACTTCTCTTTGGAGCACCACATGGTCCCATGACCACACAGAAGTCTGCATATCTAGTTACATGGTTACAAGTATCTTTGAGACTGGACAACTAAACTGACTCTATCAATAAGAAATCCTAAACTCATAAGGAACTGGAAATTCCTGGAAATTTGAGGACCAAACAGACCCTTAAACAAGTTTTAAACTGAGTCTTTTTATTACATATTTATTTTTGATAAATACAATACTACATACATGCACATACATGTATCAGTCACAAGGATAAATTATTTGTATACTTTAGTAGTACCATGGAAAAAAATTATGAAACTACAGTTTTTATCAAGATTCTAGAAATTAATGAACTTTCATAATTCAAACATTTTAATATTAATCCATCTCAATCTGAATTGCCTTATCTAAACATCTAATTTGTACCTTAGAGAAATTTTTAATTATAGTAGCTTTTTATGTAAATCTTTTATGCTTTCCAGAAAGATATTTTCAGGATTTTACACTGCATTTTAGAAATTTCTTCTTGATAGTTGGAAATTACAAACTGAGCAAAAGGTATTATGTACTTTCTGCTTTACTGTTTAACAGGCAAAGTAATGAACCTGTTGGAAAGCATCAGCAGTTAACAGTAGGTAATCCAAGTAGTCAAAATTTTCATTTACCTTGTACAAGATTAATATAACTAAGAAGGCATCCCATAAGCAGCAGAAAGATAAACTGAATATTCCAAGAGGTAGCAAAACACTCTGAACCATCAAATTTTATTATCCACAGGCAAAAAAAGGAAAATAGATACTGTCTGTCATTGCAAACTGTGTTACAATAACTATTTCTAAAGTCTCAAATCCCAGCTGAAAGACTCACATCATTAGGTGTTGCCCTCCTTGGTTTATCAGCTATACATCAGACTGAAATAACACATAACTTCTTACTGAACAGAAAGCAACACAAGCCAGACTGTTTTAAATACCAGATTTCTTATTACACTAGAATCACTACTGAACTACAGCTGTACCACAATAATTTTGGAATATGCTTTCTCCAGCTTAACCTCCTAAACACAAAGTTGCTGAAATGGCTACCAATACTATGTAGAATTCACTTAAGTGTAAAGACAAATGTTTCCTCCTCTGAGCAGACACTCTTGATGTTCAAGAATCTTATATCCAAGACTATTTTCTAAATAGGGTATAGAAAAAAAACCCCACACCCAAAGAAGACCAAAAAAAGAAAAAACAAACAAAATCCAGAATCTATAAAATCCTTGTATAAAAAAAAAAAAAAAAAAAGTACTTTGAGATATGGCTATGTTAGTAAGACTGCAAGAAACAGCAAAGTTGGTTTTCAGAGGGCTACACGAAGGAGGCTTAAGCAATTTAATTCATACTGCTCTCATCAAAAGTAATCTTGTCAAACTACTATCATTTGGTTTTTGATAGCTAGTAAAGAATATAACAAGGTATTTTGATGGCATCAATTTTATTGATATTTGGATGCAAGCCTGGGGAGCTTTGTAACTAAGCTTCCAGNAATTCCCACCATCCCATTCTCAGTCTCCCAAGGAAGTCCACAGAAAGGAAAAGCAGACAGAATCCAGGATCTATAAAGTCCTTGTATAAAAAAAAAAAAAAAAAAAAAAGTACTTTGAGATATGGCTATGTTAGTAAGACTGCAAGAAACAGCAAAGTTGGTTTTCAGAGGGCTACACGAAGGAGGCTTAAGCAATTTAATTCATACTGCTCTCATCAAAAGTAATCTTGTCAAACTACTATCATTTGGTTTTTGATAGCTAGTAAAGAATATAACAAGGTATTTTGATGGCATCAATTTTATTGATATTTGGATGCAAGCCTGGGGAGCTTTGTAACTAAGCTTCCAGTTTCCTGCAAAGGAAACCTTTGCTACAAACAGTATCACAAAGTATCTTTTTTTAAGGAAACATCTACAGACTAATCTAAGAGCAGTCATTCACCAGTTAAAAGCTGAGAATATAATAGCCTGAGCAGATCTAGTAAAAACTGTTTTGAAACAAAATTTCTCCTCCCTTCCCCAGAAAAAAGGAATAAAACTCCCTTATTGAATGGAATATTCAGTTACGAATATTCATTCAAACAGTTGTGACATCCTCTTTAGAATACAAATCAAATTTCACTACCTCTCTGCAAGATGTTCTGAAGTATGAAAAAACACCTTGAAAAAGCAAACAGTTTTTCTTTTACACAATAGGAAATTCCCAGTCATCTTCCTGCTGGACAACTATGTTAGGAGTAACAACCCACCCTCTGCAGTGGTGGAGTAAGAGGTAGAGAATTAATGGGACAGTAATAAATGCCAGGAGCTATGGTTTGTTCAAAAAGCACTGGAAATTATTTACACCTAGCACTTCTTCCATATCACAGTTACTTCTTCCCTGTCCTCCTCCTCTTTTTTTTTTTCCCCCCTTCCCCGATTGCACTAAAAAAAAAAAAAATCCCAATTTTGTGGCAACTTGTCTATTGGTTGTTGTTTGGGGGTGAAGGGTAGCTTTGTTGGGTTTTTCTCTCCAGTTTTATTTTGCTGTTGCTTCTCCCCTCCCCTGCCTTTGTAAAGGCCCTCAAAAAAAATGAAACCCTACCATTCTGCCCAAATCTGGATCACTCATGGCATTATAGTTGACAAAAATGGAAGACTAATGTATTTCTGGAAACTCTAAGAGTGAATTTTTGAAGGTAGGGAAAAATGGCATGGCATAAAGAAAGGCCTGAAAATTAAGAAATACTGTATGCCAGCTAGATACTGCTTTGCTCGATTAGGAACCTCCTGTTTCTGCATCTGAGAAGGACTATAAATATTATGACCCTCTTCCCTCAGTTAATCAACCTGAAAGTCCAATCAATATTCACTTCAATACTATCTTCAATAAAACTTTTTCCTCTTAACTTCTTCACACAGAAAACTGGGTCTCCATTTCACAGATGGAGAACTTGATATGCAGTAAAGACTTCTTGTTAATCTATTTATCAAAACCCATGAAGCAAAGCAAATCCACACTACTTCGGTGTTTGCCAGGAATACTATTGAGGATTACTATACTGGAATCTGATTGGTTTTATATCTTAAATTATGACAGAAATTAATAATAAAATGTCTGATTTGCAAGACACTCAATCATTTTCATTTGGCAGGTGATTTGTAAAACTTACCCTGTTACATTACAAGGCATTTTTTAATTTTCATGCACCCTGGAGTCTTTTCTTCTTTGCTGAGTTTTTTCACTCTGTACTGACGAATCTCTCGCACCAATGTATAAAAAGCATCCTCCACTCTCTGCATTGTAAAACACAACTCCTTAAAAACTGCTTCATTAACAATTGTGACATACTGGGAAACCCATGGCAAGGGAAAAAAAACCACAACAAAACCACTGAAATTATGAGCTTTACCTGAGAGAAGTATATAGATCTCCATTTATATATTTTAAATGCTGGGTTTGCACATTTGCTGCTTGATAAATACTTCTTAATGCAAGCAAGAGAGACACATTCAGAATTTATTGATTGCCAATTATGGTGAATAGCTATGCTTCAAGCCCTCCTTTTATATATGCAAGGTAACACTTCGATAAAACTTTTTTTCTTCCACTGCATACCATGCTGAAAATAATACCACTTGTGTTACTAAATCTTTTCACACATTTTTTGGGGGATGGATGTATTTAAAAGGCAGAAAAAACTTTCCCAGATTGGTAACTGGGGGGGTACTTATAAAGACACTCAGCCATCTATTTTAACTTCTTAGTCAAAGCGAAAACCTGTTACTGTTTGGGCAGGCAAAGAAAAGCGAGTTCATTTACATTCTGTTCTTGATTTAAGAAAGTGTACTTTCTCCGCAAAAATCTGTGGAACAAACTAACAAAGTATAGAAAAAGTCTAATCAGGTGATTTCCTAAGAGGTTACAAAGAAATAAAATCTTCTAAGAACACTAGATTTTGGGCAATATCATTTTTAAAGCTTCTTACTTTACCCACCAAGCACTACACTATTAAATTTAGGAAAAGGGATAACTGAGACATAACAAAGTGCTTTGAAGAAGCACCTTAAGTACATTTCAGAGTAACTTTCAAAAATAATTACTTATCACAATTATAGAAGTTATTCTTCCATGCAGAAAGAGCAAAAAGTTCGTTATCACCATGTGTAAGAGGTTAGTGCACATCAACGTACAAGGCACACCTCATCCGGCCTCTCTGGGCCAGACTAAGGCAACAGCAAGGGTCCTATAATAACAAATAAGTTCAACAAGCCTGTAAAGTTGTTCTGCTCAGATCCTTCTCTGAGGAGACATTTTCAGCTATTCCAGGGATGATACAGAGCTATGTATTTGCTTTATCTGGTCTCACATCCTACCTTTCTGTGGCTCTGTGTTTAGGCCACTTGGATATGATGATACCATAAGCATTTAAATTAAAAAAAAAACAAACCACAAAATTAAACAAAAAAAACCCAAACAAAACAACACAAGTAGGAGGACTGAAGAGATCTTTAACCAAATACAAGATAAAGAGGGACAGAATCAGCTTTAAGTTACAACATCTGTTATTTTAAACTGAGTATATCTGTGCATAAACTTAAAAATTTAGATAAATCTATGAGGATGTTCTTGTTATAACAGGGTGCAAAATGATTAGCTGCAGCTTTTAAAGGGGAAAGCAAATCTCTCCTCTGGTTTACTGTCAATCTCATTTCCTTGTCTCCTCAGTCAGATCAAGAGTGCTGTTAATTTAATACAAAGTCAGCACTTGAAAAGAAAAAACAGAACATACTGATGATCATGGAAACAAGTATAACCATTTAAGCCCCAAAACTTTATTACTACCCAAATGCACAATCTGGGGTTTTATATGGCCGATTTTCCATAAATTACATCTCCAAGCCATCTTCATATTATGCATCTAATAACAAAAATAGCTAACATTTACTGCCACAGTTACTGGGTCATTTTTACAGAATCACAGAATGTTAGGGATTGGAAGCTACCTCAAAAGATCATCTAGTCCAATCCCCGTGCCAGAGCAGGAACACCTAGATCAGATCACACAGGAACGCATCCAGGCGGGCTTTGAATGTCTCCAGAGAAGGAGACTCCACAACCTCTCTGGGCAGCCTGTTCCAGTGCTCTGTCACCCTCACTGTAAAGAAGTTTTTTCTCATGATCAAGTGGAACCTCCT